>VZTT01074840.1:40718-66716 GCA_013400855.1 Buphagus erythrorhynchus | reverse complement strand
GGTTTTTTTCTTCTTTCTGTTTGTGTTGTCTATGTATTTTCTGTGCCTCATATGGGTCAAGTTTGTGTGCATGGGGAATGGATGGCAGATAAATAGCTCTGCTGCTTTTTCTGGAAAAAAGGTAATAGCAGCTGTGAGAAAATGTTTTTCTTCTGGCTGCTGAGCCTCTGTGGAATATATATAAAAGTCCCTCTCTGGGAACACACAACAGGGTAAACAGATGCTGCTGTTGTCTCTGCAGTCTCTGTGATCTGTGGAAATGTTCTCCTTTCCTGGACACCATGAGATGGCAGATGATCTTCACCAGGTTCTAGTCCTTCAATTCCTGTCTTGAAGTAACCAGACCAGGTGAAGAAGGGGCCTGACTTTTACCCACCAGCACATAGAGGTTCCTTTTGCATCTATTTTGTGTCTTGCCATTTTGAATGCTTTTCTGATCAGGAGACAAGGGTGTAGATTCAACAATCATGGGGTGTATGGAGGCCTCACAGAGCTACAGCTGTACAGAAAAATAAGGCTCTGTAGGAAACAGGTTTCCCACAGCATGTGGCACACAGAAATTCTAGTGGGGTTGCTGTTGGTTCCTCATTCCTCTTGATCTGGGAAGATGCCAGCATGAAATATTAGTTTGGCCACAGAGATTATCTTTCTCAAAGCAAGAGAGCTCACGTACCCCAGGATGTAGTGTTACCCTTTCTGTAGATACTACTTAACCCCTAAACCCAGGAATATTAATTACACCAAAGCATGGAAATATCTTGGCAAACATCTCTTTGAGGAGCGTGGAGATATCACTGCCATGGATACCTGGACACATTTTTGGACATCCCACAGGTGCAATTGCTGCCCAGCCTGACAGGTCAGCCAGCAGCTGGCAAGGGTCATTGTTTCCAGCCAGCACTGAGGGCTGAACAGTGAAAGGACATTTCTCTGTGTCACAGTTCCTTGAAAAAAACCAACCCACTCAGTGGTGATGGCTGTGCACACACAGTGTGTGCCCTGGTGGCTGCTTCTCAGCCTCTGTTCTCGTATTTTTTACCCCGAAGTCAGAAGCATTTCCTCTTCTTGATTAAGAGGAGGAGGAAAATTTGGAAGAGCAAGCAGGCAGGATGACTTCACGACACTTTGCAACTGCCCTGTTTCACCAGGCCACTGTGTGCCATTGTTCATTCACACTGTGGGTAGGAGTAAGGAAGGTACACAGCTGTAAATCTGTTTAGGTGGTGTCTGTGAATGGCAGCTGTCAAGCAGGTCTTCAGAGACAAATGCAGCAGTCTGAGTCACGAGTGAATATGTAAAGCATCTCCAGACCTTGCTGTGAGGATGGAGTGTGCTCCTGGAAACAAAGACTCACAATTAGTCTTGGGTGATTATATTGCAGCATTTCTACTGGGGGCAGGGATTAAATTTGGTTGTGTCTCTTTTCTTATAGGAAGCCCAGTTTTAATATCCTTGGAATGTTCTAAAACCTTTTAGAGTTGCCCGCCTTACAGATGTCCCTCTGTATAATGGGGGGGGGAAATCAAATTCTTCCTCTTTCCCTGGTTTCGATGTGAATGTGTGTGGGAGGGTCCAGCTCATACTATCTGGTTTTTCTCCTAAGATGAAGATCTCTGTGTGCACAATTCTTTCCATTCTAGAGTTCACATGTCTCTCAGTTTGGAGTTTCAACCCTTCATCATGAGTGTATGCTTGGGGTGCAGACCTGCTTCTGTTGAAACCAGCAGATGTTGAATGCACCTTGTCTTGCCAGGACCTGAATTTCACAAGTTTCCCATTCCTTCTGGGAGAGCTGGACTCAGCCCCAGTCGATGCCCTTATGTGGTGCTGAGTTTTGTAGTGTGTTCTAGGAGTTATAACATTTATCTGTCCATTCAGGTTGGTTTTTTTTCAGCCTGCCTGCTGAATTGTTACAGGAGAGTTTGCTGCTCTCCACTATGAGAACAGGAAACATTCAGCCTGGAGAAAAGAAGGCTTGGGGTGGGAGTACCTTATTTTTCTTTCAATTACCTGGAAGGAACTCATGGCAAGGTGGGGATTGATCTCCTCTCCCAGGTGACAGGACAAGAGGAAACAGCCTCCTCTGGCAGGAAAAGTGCCAGGGGAGATTTAGATTGGATACCAGGAAAAATCTCTCCTCTGAGATCTTTCTCAAGCATAGGAACAGGCTGCCAAGGGAAATGGTGGAATCATTATCCCTAGAGGGATATAAAAGACATGTAGATTAGGCGCTTAGGGCCAAGTTTTATGGTGGACTTGGCAGATAATCGCTCGGCTTGATGATCCTAGAGGTCCTACAGCAAGAGTTGGGCCTGGTTTGCTCCCAGCTGAACGAGGCACAGAGGAAATTGTACTTTAGGTCCTTGCATGTGCAGGACCCTTCTACCCAGCTCCTTTCATGGCCAGCCAGGAAACTGGCCGGAAACATGGAAACATGAGCCCCACTGAACTGGCCACAGGGAACCCGGCAGGAGCCACACAAGCTGGCCCTTTTCAGAGGGGATGGCTGCTCCTGATAATGCCAACTGGCTCAGCTTTCATTTCATCTTCCTGGTGACTAATGCAGACAGATCAATTAGGGGCTGCACACAAGGAGAGCAGCTCCTCAGCCCTCCCCCAGATAATAATAAAAATATGCCCCTGCTTTTCTCCTTCCTTGAAGTCCCCAGGAGAATATTAGCTGGTGCTGCAGGTGCAGCCGCCCTGCAGGGTGGTGAGAGCAATGAATAGTAAGGTTTTTAGCTCAAGCACACTAAGGCTGTTCAGCAGCCATTGGATAATCCTCTTTTAATCAGATTATGTAAATTACTACTTCAGCATCCCTATCCCATCTCTCGTCTCCCTGCTCTCCAAGCTGGAAATAAAAGGCACTCTAAAAAGGAACATTTAAACTGCAAAAAGGCAGCACTGCTGAAAGGGGTAGGTAGAGGGTGCTGGGATGAGGAGCAGGGCTTTGTTTCCAAGCAGGCAGGCAGGCATTCTGCCCTGGCCAAGCAGTGGGAAACACCAGCAAAGCAAAGGTCAGGAGTGGGTGCTGCCTGGGCATGAACAGTGCCTTGGTGCTAGGCTGGGGTGGGGAGGGCAGTGCTGGTGCCTCCCTGGAGACCAGGATGCCCCAGGATGGTACCTCTGGTGTGCTGGAAGAGCATCCCCAACCTCCTTGGAGCACAGAGACCAGAAGTGTTTGGACAATGCTCTCAGGCACTTGGTGGGACTCCTGGGGACAGTGCAGGGCCAGTGTTGGGCTGATGATCCTTGAGGGACCCTTACAACTCAGCTTTTTCTGTGATTCCTGCCTGTTACTTTGCATTTGTGATGTGATGTGAGTTCCTTCATTAACAGTGGAAAACTCAGCGCCTCAAACAAGGTTTGGTTGAGAGATGCTCTCACCAGCCTGGACTCACCCCCTGAGCACAGTGACCAAACTGAAGGAAGGGACAGCTTACCAAAAGTGATCTGTGCCTGCAAAGCATGGATTTGTATTAGCCCAGAGCTGCTCCTGCACTTTAGTGCTGGCAAGGTAATAACCTCCTCTGGCTCTGGGTTTGGCACAGTTTGTGTCTTCCCGAAACACGGACCAGGAGCCCAGGCAGTTACACCAGCACCTTCCCCAAGTTTGACCATTGCTCAGAACGATGTTATTTTTTTACCAACTGGACTAGAAAGCTGGAGAAGGAAAGGGAGGCCAGTTGCAACTAAAACAGAGGAGCTGAGAGCTTGTTAATTCCTTGTGTGCCCACTGAAAATGACCTAGAAAACCAAGCTGAGCTACATTTGTGGGCAAGGTACCCCTGGATAAACGCAATTTGTTTATGACAAGGATGAGGCTGCCTCTGTTGTGGCAGGTACAACCAGGGCTTTGCACTGGGCTTTTGGTACTCACTGATGGACAAGAGAATTTGCTTCCCAGTCCTTCTCCATTGTTGAACACACATCCTGATATTTATGTCTTGTTCACTCAGGGTAGGCAAAGATGTCTCAGGGGCTGTTTAAAATTTGTACAAAGAGGGCTCATATCCTGCAGGTTTGATGGGTCTAGCAGGTCACAGGGCACATCAGGGTTTCATGGGCTCAGGTGACAGGCACAGGTGGGGTGGGGACACACTGGTGTGTACACAAAGGAGTTCTCTGGTGTCAATGAAGCTGCTTCCCTGTGCTGTGGTATGAGAGACTGGGACATGTGCTCTGCAGGAACAATATTCATGGCCAGGTGGGGAAAATGAACACCCTGGCCCAAACTACTAGGAACTTCTGCCTAACCTTGAAAAATTATTTTGAAAATGCAGATGATCATCTTGCACAGTTCTCACCTGGAGGAATTTTGTCTAAAATTTGTCTTCCTTTCTCTGTCTGCTGCTGGCTTCTGTAGAGGCAGTGGAAAGTAAAGGGGTGTTTAGCATGGTCATGTGTTGGAACACAGGTGAATTGAAAGAGTAATGGGGTGATTCCTGCATGCTGCAAATCAGCACTGCTTTGTGCTCTAACTGATCAAAGTTCATCCCTTTGTACCAGCTGAGCATCTGAAATACAGAAATACTTTAAAAAGTATTGATCAAAATTGATAAAAAATGATCAGAAAGTACTTAAAAATAATGGAAACAAAGCTGTTGAAAAGAAAATTTGAAACTATACCACCTCTCCACCATCAAGGCACCAATATGGGCATATATTCATCATCAGCAATATAATAGGATGGAGTAACTTTAAAAGTGAAGGAAGAAAGCAGCCTTAAGAGTCAGAATAGTACATCCTTTGAGTATTTCAACCTCAACCATTCCCATGCAGCAACCTGCACTAAAAGATGTTGGAGAGATTCTGAGCAAATTTCCTCTTTTCTTGCAAGAGTTCACCTCAAAGAGCAAGCTACATGATTCCAAAGACTTGTACATGAAGGAAGAGGACTTGCCAGACTGTGGGAAATCCTGGAGATTCCCAACATATCACATCCAGATGGCTGGGGGTTGAGGGTTTTGCCTGAAGTCATACTGGAAATTAAAGGTCTTGATCTCTTGACAACTTCTTGTCATTAATTTTAAATTTGTTGTAGAAGGTGCGCCTATGGCAAAGACCCTCTGAGGCTTTTACTCTGGTCAGAAAGATTTTCTTAAATTCAACTTCACATTTTTTTGAATCTCTGTTTTGAGTGATGCTGATGTGGTCACCTTATTGCTGCATGCAACCTGGCTGAGCTCCACACTGTGTGCCCCTGAAAGTGACAGCTCCTTATCCTTTCAGATGCCTGACTTGCTTTCCTCTATTTTAGGTGATTTCCAAGAACTTTTAATGTCGAGGTGCATCTGTGTCAAGTGGAAAATGAGCTGTTTGTCTCTCCCCTTGCTCCTAGTAAAAAGGTTTAGAGGCAAATTAGGTTTTCAATCTCTTTATTTTGTGGCTAAACATTTTCCTCAATGCTATCAGCAAGTTTCAGCCTTAAAAAGGAGAAGATTTTTGGCTTCTGGAATTAAGCCAGAAAGTGTGGCCAGAATTTAAAGCACCCCCTGATGCGTTTTGTTAACACTAATAAGAGATTCAAAATGCTACGAGAAAGCTTCAGATGATGAAAGTTTAATATTTCAGCAGTCTGCATGCAGCTGCTATTCTGAACCTCAAGCAGCCTCCTCCAGCTCAATGTACTCAAAATCTATTAATCTAAATTATGATTTTAAAGGGCAGGAGCCCAGATGTTTGTAATTGTTTCTTATTGTTTACATATGTAGAGCAGGGCTCTGAACTGACAGTGGTAACACAGCTGTGTGTTTGCAGCCTCTCGCTGTCCTTTTCCTGCCCATCACTCTGTGTGTGGTGTTTCCATCAGGCTCACCTGGATCACCTCACAAAGCTGAAAAAATTGCTTGAATCCAGGCCCATCCTTTGAAATCTCTGCTAGTATTTAGGCAGGATTCTCTGCTATATCCTGGTCACTTGCAGGTAAGAGTTTTGCTGGAGAAAGACAGAATTTGAAGTCTGGCCCAGTGAGAACCATAAATATTTGTTCGCCCATCTGACCATCACTCTGTCTTGGAGAGGCTTCTCTTGGCCCTGGAAGTTGTGCAGCAGGATAAAGCCTTTTGCTCTTGCTGGCATACCACACAGTCCCCTATGCCAGAAACAGCTTTTCTTCCTTTTAGGAAGAGGAACAATGAAGGTTATGCCTCTAGTTTGTTTCAGGGGCTGGAATTTTAATCCTGGCATGATAAATTTCAAAAAGAGATCCAGTTTTGAGATGTGCACATGTTGCAGCTACCCACATGTTCTTGACCTCTTAGAAGTGGCCAACTCTCAAGTGTCACACGTGGAAAGTGCAGCTGCATAAGACAGAGCATTCAGTCTGCTGCTTCATCCAGGTCAAGCAGTTCCTGGTGCCTGTGGTGCAGAGGTGAGATAGCTGAAGTGACCTGCTAATATCACCCAATGACCAATGCATTTGGTGTCCCCTTCAATTTTCATGGACTGGTAACAGGTGGCTGCTGAAAACCAGACCTGTTGCAGGTAAAGAATTGCCCCAGACTCCAGGGAAACTGTTAGGATCTATCCTAGCAGAGATTTTTGTGAGGAGGAGGAAGACCAGGGTGCAATGCTGCTTCCACAGCTCTTGTTCCTGGCTGAGCTATACTGTCCTGGCAACTATGGGCTGGTCTGTGGAAAAGTAATGCCAGGACTGCAGGGATGGATTGGTAATGTATTGCCCCTCCTGCCAGGTCACTGACAAGTATGGAGAGGAAGAAGAATGAGACTTGTGTGGTTCATGGGTGCCAAGTAATCACAGCTCAATAGGAAGCTTAAAAAAGACACAGTGAAGCAGACTCTGATGTATGACCCCTTCAGACCATTTTGACAGGGTGAAAGAGACCCTTGAAACTGGTGTAAAAGTCAGCAACCCTGTGCCATCTCATCAGCATTCCCAGGGCTGTCTCTGCACCTGGGACCTCCTGCCCAGTGCCTGGCAGTGGGTCCTGGTGTGCCCCAGCAGTGCAGAACAAAGTGCTGTTGTGTTTGCACCCTCTCCTGCATGGGAATGAAAAGCAGTCCATCCTAACCCTCTCCCTGCAAGGAGAGAAGCTTTCCTGATTGTGTATTTTACAGTGCTTTGTCTGGACAGATTTTGAAAGCTCTAGGCAGTCAAATATCCAAGCAGGGATCAAAAGCTTCAGTTCTCTTCCCTTTCTGGACCTACAAGCACCTTCCCTACTGCTGGCTGAAGCATCTCAGGGCAGGTTTTGGGTATATAATAGGTTGGAGGAAGTAACAGAGAGGAGGGGCACTCCAGCTCTCCAATGTAAATTACATGGAAATTAGGCTTCTATGAGGCCAAAGGCCCCTCCGGAATAGGGCCTTTAGTTAACATAACACTTGTGCTAAATGAAGCGGTTGACATAGCTTTCAGGCTGTAGTGCCACTGTTAATTTACCGTGTGAAAGGGCTGAACCTCCAGTCGAGTTCTGCAGGGAACAGCTCAGCCCCGGCAGGGACCCGAGGCTCATTCTCTCCGGAGAGCAACCGCATCATTCCACTGCTGGCTTATTAATATTTATAGGGCAATCCTGTTAGCTGAAACATTCTCAGTGCTTTTAAAAACCCAAGAGGTGGCCACTGCTGAGCCATCTTACTGTTTGGGGTGAGCTGGTCTGGGTAGTAGCTGAGCTTTCCTGGGATTTGGCAGAGGGAAGCGGTGGAGTGTGCCTAAAGCTGCTTATCTTGGGTGAAGTTTTTCTGCCCCATGAAAATGGGGTGATGAGCTGGGGCTTCTCCTTCCCCACCCCTTGTTCTCCTTTGTATCCCCAGGATATTTCCTGTTGCTCCAGGGCATAAGCTTGTTCTCCTTATTTGCTCTTAGGTTCATCCAAAGCAAAATCCCAGCACCTAATGAAGGAGTGGATGGAGGAGCAGAAAGGATTGGACAGGTGCCAAAGGATCCGTATGATTGCAGTAAGACTAGCTGGCCCGTGCCTGGGGCAATTTTATGACCATTTTCATAGAAACAAAGACTAGTTTGGGTTGGAAGGAACATTTAAAGTCCAGCTAGTCAAACCTCCCTGCACTGAGCAATATCTTCACTTAGATCAGGTTGCTCTGTGCCCCATCCAAAATGACCTTGAGTGTTTCCAGGGATGGGGCACTCACCACCTCTCTGGTGGCAACCCATGCCAGTGTTTGACCTATAAATGTGTGGTTACCCAGGGCAAGGGTGAGGCTGGATGGACCAGTCTCTGTCACGGACAGACACATGATTGGGGTGAGGTCATTCTGCAGGTTTTGGGTTTTGCACTCAGATGTCACCTTGCCTGTTGTCACTGAGCAGAGAGGAAGCTTTGGGGACACCCCAGCAATGGAGAAAGAAGTTGTGTTTCACTGACCCTACACCTTAGCCACAGGGGTAACGGAGCTGACTCATCTTTGCTGTAAAAACCTGAGCTAAACCTTTGTGCAGTGCCTGGGCCCTGACATGAAGGGCAGGCTGGAAGAGGTGTGAATTCACACCTGTGGCCTCCTGCTGGCACACAGAGTGAGGCAGAGGGGGAGCCAGGGCTTGGGGCAGCACTGGGACAGCAGCAGCTGTCGCTGTCCTCTGGCTGCAGAAGGTGCCAAGTGAGAGGGAGCTTCCTCCAAAGAAGGGAGTGCAGGATCCACTTGTGTGCACATGGTCATCCCCAGCTGCACCTGTCAGAGCAGAGCAGGAGCTTCCTCCTGCTTGGGAGTGCAATAAATACCCCAGCCTGTTCCTCAGTTCTGAGCCATGCTAAGGGGGGGCTTTTGAAAGAGCCACATCTGGAAATACTGACAAGCTTAGAGCTGGATAAATAAGTAAAATAAAATTAAAAAAGAAAAATAAAAAAAAAAAAAAAAAAAAAAAAAAGTCTCCCCAAACAGAAGAGGAAAAAGAGGGGAAAAATGATACTTTTGCTGATGCCAGTTCTGTCCTTTCCTGCAAAGTTCACCTGACCTAGCCAGAGTCACTGAGATAAGTGACTGAAGCTGGTAAGGATGGTTACAGCTACCACCCCACACCAGCCCCAGGAAAGGGCAGGGAGCATGTGGTGAGCAGGGAAAAGGCAGGACAGAGAGAGGATCTCCTGGGAGATGCAAAACAAGCTCCCTGGATTGCCAGGACTAGTGGTGACACGCGCCAGACAAAGGAACTGCTACTCTATAAATGAGGCAGCCGGGGCCAGTGCTAGGCTGACTCCAGCAAGAGCAAGCTCTGTGGCCAGGCACTGGAAAAGCATCGGGAAGGGTCTGATTTTGCTGCCTGTTCACCCCCTGACCAGGTTTCCAGAGGCACAAGTTCCAGAAAAGTAAGTGACAATGGCCTCTTCTCTTTACAGCTATGCTCCCCTCTTTTGGGCTTATCTTGCAACTTTCTTAAGAAAGCCAAAATTTCCCCTCAGAGCAGGGAATATCCTTAAAGGAAGGGATTTCTGCAGTGGCCTTTTACCAATTCGCTGGATTTTCATTTCTTATTGTGGCACCTCTGGTTCTTGTCATCAAACATTTAAGAGTAAGGCATCTCATCTGACAGTCTGGCTGCACTTCATCAAGTGAAGAGATACTTTGTACCTGAACTTTCCAAATTCCTAGTATCCACAGAGAATCAGTGAGTCAGACCTCACCAGAAGAAAGTATTGATTGGTTTTACTGCTTTTGAGAGAAATGTTGGTGGTGAGATGTGGAGGAAACGAAAGTGATTTTATAATCACTGTTCTTAACTATTCCTAGATTTTCTTACAGCTGTATAATTACACACTAGGCAAACTCATTTATAGCACTGGAAGCTGCTGTAAATCAGAGTTATTGCACTAGTGCAAAAGGATTAGACAGAGCATCATAGACTTCCTGCGTTCAGAACTAAAACTTAAATGAATTCTCCAGTGCTGTTTGATATTTAAAACAAATTCATTGCTAAAGACAAATAATCATGTACTAATTATTCACTAGATGGTGTGGAAATTCACTGACAGTGTCAAAACAGGTAAAGGTGCAAGGAATCAGTTTTAAATTCCAACTCTCACATATTTAAAAATATCCTCATACTTTACTGGTCATCTATGTTACAGCTGATACAGATGTAAAATATATAGACATTTGAATTTTCTGTAGTTCAACAGTGCACTTAGGAGGAGAAGCTTAGGTTTTTTTAAAAAATTAGTTTCTCCTGTTAATTATTAGTAACTCTCAGATTTGTATTTATATTTGCCAATATAAAACACATTTCTGTTTCCAGGGGTAGCCTTCTGCATAAAACTATTTGCCTGAGAAAGATAGTAAACAGCAAAACACATGTGTTTTTTGAAGCTGTCTCTATCCTTCCTGATTTCCTTGTAACATTACAGGACAATATTTCACTTTCAGAATTTTTTTCCACCATGCATTTCTATATTATTCCACACAGACAAAAAAAACCCAAAAACAACAACAACAACAAAAAAACAAAACAGAGGAAAAAAAATAAAAAAACAAAAAGCAACCAAACAAACAAAAAACCCAAAACAAAATAAAAGCCAAACAGACAGCCAACTGCAAAGCTAACCAACCAGAGAAAAGCCCTAAAATAAATGCAGCTTGTTTTTACTACCTGTTTACATAAATCTTTACGGTAGTTGTGATATGAGCAGGTGATCCAAGAAATGAAGTGCTCTTCAGAGCCAGCATGCCAGGCAGGAAATTTGTGGACTAAATGCAGGTGGTTGAGGCAGGGATGATCTTTGTGCTGCTCTTTCCCTAAGGAGCAGCCCCACAGAGGTTGGTGGCAAGACATTCAGGGAAAAATGGGGTTGTGCTTCTTGTCTTGCAGTGGTTTGTATCTCACTTTCAGAAGCCAGAACCTCTGTGCTCATGGTGACCTTGTGTCTTAGGCACAGCAGGCACTGGTTTGACCCAGCAGCCTGGTTGAGCTTTGGCAGGAAGACAGGGCTCAGCACTGGATGCTGTCAGACCTTCTTGTTTTGGCTGCAGTCACAGACAGATTTGCCACCAGTCTCAGAGCAGACCTGGATAGAATGCAAAAGCAAATATTGTTGGGGGGCCACATGCAAAAATGATAAATATCTACACTCCCTCTGATGCAAATGTCCTTTACAGACCTGGATTTTCCCCTTTCTGCTCCCAACAACTTCTCTAGCAGTGTGAGCTGCTGCAGACTGCTCTCTGCTGAGCTGTAAGACATACAGCATCTGCTCCCACTCCTCACTCACATCCTTTCTTCCAGGAAGATGTGGACTTTCCTACATACAAAGGCAGGGCAAGTGGTTTCTGCTTTCATAGCTGCCTTCCTGCCTCGTTGTGGCAGAGAGAGGGAGGCAGGAATGAGTGATGCGATGAGGTGGGAGAAATATCAGTGTGGAACAGAGTTTTGAACACTGGATCTGCGGAAAAAAAGAAAAAAAAAAGAGACCTGAAGAACTCCTGGAACAGAACCAAACTGTTTTTCTTCTCTCTGTTTACCTTAAAGCATGGGGAGGGTGCCTCTATGTAATACTTGAGCTGTTAATTTGGCAGACTCTGTTGTTAAAGTAAATCCTCAGGAACCGTTGTTCAGAGAAGCACTTTTCCAAGAGACACTCTCAGATTCTCCGGAACAGAAAAGAACACAAGTGCAACTTTAGCAAAGAAAGGCTAAACCTTCTATCAGAATGCTTCTTTGTCAGCTTAGCAAGCTGTCATGCCCCTGCCATTGCACTGGAACTCCATTTAGCAAAAGCTGTTGCAGCCCATGAGAGGGTTCTTTTTTTTTTTCTGGTGTTGAGCTGTGGTATAATTAATCTTTCTGCAAAGAACCATGAAAAGTATTGAGCAGAAGGGAGTCACATCAAAAAAATCCAACAACAACAACAACAACAAAAACCCCCCAAACCCCCAAAAAGCCCACTCCCATATGCAGAGTAAACCATTTATTGAGCTACATCTTTATCACTACTGTCAAGTTCTTGGCCACATACTTTGTGCTCTCCCAAAGGCCATCTGGGTGGCAGTCCATTCATTGCTTTGCAGTCCTTCCTTTCCCAAGGCAGGCCTAGAGATGATGCCACAGCGTGCATGCTGGGGAGTCTGTGGAGTCTTTTTTTCTCAGAAAGCAAAGAGCTTTTCACTGCTGGAGACCTGCATCCTCCAGGAGGGCAACTGGATTACAAAGATCAGCCACCCAGGGCAGCACTGGATCAGGTGAAGGACCTGCCCCTTGAAACTGGGATCACATGCAGTATAGTAACCTCAAAAATGAAGGATGACTTAATCCTGAGACCTTCACACAGCTGCTTTTGAAGGCTCCAGTGATTTCCTTTTTCTAAAGGTTCAGTGAGAGCACAAGTGTGGCCCTGAGAGTTTCTGTAATTGCTGCCCTTAGACAGGAGGGCTCCCAGGAGCAGATATTCTACTATGTGCATTTTGTCCTAGATTTACAGACTCTAAAAAAGGTAAATCACTGTGTCAGCATGGACTGGTTTTTATAGTGCTTTTGCTGCTCTGCTCTACTGCGCCCAGTGGTGTGATCGTCAGATAACACCCCCAACAGAGGCATGAGGCAGGGAAAGGAGCCCTTGTTTATTCCTGAAGTAGCTCCTCTTCCCACATCTTATTGAAATAAAATGAAGTTCACTGATAGTGTAAGGAACCACCCTGGGGATGCAAGGAAAGGCTCTTCTCATTCATTATACCAGCACTGCAAGGGCTGGGACACCCTGCGCTTGTGTCTGCTCTAACACACAAATTCTCACATACACTTAACAATTTTTTTTCCACAAATCTTGCAGAGGTTTATAAGCAGGAGGGTCAAGGAGGTACAGGGGAAAAAAAAAGAAAAAAAAAAAGAAAAAAGAAAAAAAGATGAAGGAGTTTGCCTGAGGCAAGGGAACCACAGAAACAGAGGTTCATCTCCCTGGTTGCCAGCTCTCAGCACTGAGATCTCTCTGTGTCCTTGTCCTGTGGGATTATTTCAGGTGGGAGGCACTTTGGGAAGGGTCAGCACTGAGATACAGGGAGGCAGCAATACGGAGAGTGAGCTGAGGAAAGCTGGGGGGAAGAGCCTGTACCTAGTGGTGAGCTGCTCCTCTTGCAATCCATCAAACTGGGAGCACTGTCCCCTCTGCTCTTCCTTCCCCTTCCACCACAAAGAAAATCCCTGAAATCCAATTGGCCACACAGCAAACTGTGCATGGTTAAGCTGCAAGGAGTGAGTTTATTCCTCCTAGGGAATGGGAAAAAAAATAAAGTCACATGTCAGCGATCGGTAGTGTTTTGTCTTGTGATACTTATGCTCAATCGTGCCCTCTGCATGAAGCTGAGTGCCACACTGAGGCTTGTGTGAAACTAAAGAGGGAAATTGTGAGTTTTTCCCTTCTCCTCTTACCCAAATCACAGGGATGCAAAGCAAATAAAGCACAGCAGCAAGGAGTGATAGCTAGGGAATCTTTGCTCCCCACAGCAGATCAAGCTCACAAGCACCTGCCTAGTAGAGGAAACAGGCACCACCTGCTCTTCTGTTGCCATTTACTTAAGGGCTGGGGGGACTTTATAGAATCCAGTGCAATGTATTAAATAACCGATTTTAGCAGGCTTCCCCTGTGGAGTGATGGTGTGGCACCGCAGGTTTACTAGCAACACTCCAATTCTTGGTGGCAGCAGGCATCTGCTGTCTGATCAAGATTTGCAGGAGCAGGTCTCCAGTGGCCAGCTTCAACATGGATTTAACTTCACCGAGGTCAGAGGTATAACTTGAGGGAGGAACTTTCTCGTCCAAGATGGTTAGTTAATAGCATCCTGTTAATTATGACTGAGTGCTGGGCTGCTGGCGAGTCCCCTGCCAGCCCTCAGACATGAACCGCTGGCTCGGGGGAGTTTGCTGGGGAATGTCTGCCTGGGATGTGCTTTGTGCCTGAGCTCCTCTGCTTCTGCTGCTGCTGCCTGAATTGCCTGAAGAGAGAGGCTGTGAGAACTGCTGCTGCTGCCGGAGAAATCTTCATCTCTTCTGCTGTTCAGTCTTTTGTCTGGCAAAACTCGCGGCTGCATTAAGAACAGCCAGCATTCCACCCACCACACATTTTTATATTTTTCAAATGGGTAGGCAGGGGATGCAAGGAGCTTCAGATGTCTGTTTGGTGGGTGTTTTTTCCTTTTTTTTTGTTTCTCCTTCTGGCTGTTGGAGCAGATTATTTATTTGCATAATTCTCTTCACATACTGCAGATGTGCACTTTTAGCTCACGAAACTGCATTCACCTCTTACTTCTGGACATACCTTCTTGACCTGAGTTAAATCCTTTCATCAGTGCAAAATTTTCTGTCCTTCAAAGTATTTCCTCCACTGAAAATGGTGTAAATGTCCAGTTTCACATTGCTGAGAGCAGAATTAATCCTCTTGAATTTAAGCAGCTGTGTTCCTGGATTTTTAATTGTCAGCTAAATGTGGGGCTGTTAATCTGTGGTTAGGAAAGGTGAGCAGAAAGGAAAGAGTCCAAACCTGCAGGTTAATAAATCTGTACATTATTTGTACAAACAGGTGATTTCTGCACAGATTTAAAACAGACCAGTGGGAGACAAGCAGCACACAATCAGTAGACGACAGGTATTTTATGCAGTGCTTCAGAGAAAGCTAAAGAATACATTGCTTGGTTGTGCAAAATTAGCAAAGACCTGAAGTGCCAAATAATATATTGAAAGTTTGGTGAAAAGGGTTGGAGAGAAGGAAGGAAAAAAAGGAAAGGAACTAGACAAAAGAAATGGAAATCAGATCCCCTGCCAGCAAACTGGCTGCATTTTAACTAGAAAGTGCTGTGGTTACAGGGAACTCGAGAGATGTGTAGGTGACTAGGGCAAAAAACTGTGCTGAAACATTATAATTACTGCAGGATTGGACCAGAATAATTTTTTTCTGCTATGTTTCTAATGGAAACTCCAAGCACAACAACAGGAAACCCACACCGGTAAAGACAAAAAGGAGAGGAATTTAAGGTGGAGAGATGTATTGAGGTGGCTTACAACTGAAACAAAGCTTCCCATAGAGCTATCCTTGCAAGAGGAGGCACTAGGAAAGGAAAGGAGCTGCTGTTTGCTGATCTCGAATAAATGTCAGAAATACAAACACACGTTTTTGAAGTGTAAAGCAGGAGCTGCTCTCACAAAGGCATCTGTTTGCTGACAAGGCTTGTGACCACAAACGTAGCATTGTCCTTCACAGAGGCATGAGTAGAGAGACAAAGAAAGCATGGCTGAAGGAGTAGGCTGGGTTTATTTTTCCACCAATAACACCACTAACAAGACAAGAGGGCATGTTCGTAGCACCAGGGCTGGGTGTTGACCTGTTTTCCTGGAGTGCTGTGCTGAGGGCTGTCTGCAGCAGGAAGAAGACAAGAAGCAGAATCTCTCTTGGTATTTTTTGCTGAGATGTAAACAGGTACTCAGCAAACACTGACCCACATGGCAGAACTACAGTGCAGAGCCCCAAAGGCCTGGCAAAATACTGTCCAGTCAATCCATTAGAAGAAAAGAGGAAGCCCAAATAACTTCCCCTATGCTACAAAAAATAACTACCTTTGAACAGATAAGTATGTTCTCAGAAAAAAAAAAAAAAAAAAAACCAAAGAAAAAAATCAAACAACAACATAAACACCAAAACAGAAGACAGAGACAGAAGCAGGTGGCATTCTGCATTTCACATGGATCTGAGCAGCTGCTTGGAAGAATAAATCTGTGAAGGCAAAATTTTTGCCTTGGGCACTGAAAACATTGCAGTATAGAGAAGCACTGGACGACAGCGTTTAAATCTGTACCACTGATGTGGCAATGTTCTTGCCAGAAAGGTACATGCAACATGTTTGAGGTAGGTGCAAAGCACTATGCAGATTTGTTCCTAGACCACAAACCAAAAATAATACAAGGAGCAGAACAATTAAAAAAAATAAATAAATAAAAAGAGAGATAGAATCCCCATTTGGATCAAGCAATGACTCCTAATATAAGTCTACAAAAGATGAGAAAAACTCTCAGCAGCCTGAAATAACAGGGTTTGTTTTTTAAAGGAGCCTTTCATGAAGCAAGGCCATTTTGATGAAACAATTTTCTCATCCCCTAAAGGTATGACCATAATTTCAGACTTCTACCAAAATAGAAATGTATTAGCAGTGCAAAGGCCAGAGTCAAGAGGAGCCTGTGAGGTGGTGTCAGCACAACCATTTACAGTATATAGGGTTGTTCCTGTACTGGCTGCATCCCGGAGCAGAGGTCTCTGAACACAGTTGTGACAGGATTTATAGTGTGCAGCTGTGTTCCCCTGGCAGCTGGTAATCCCAGCTGGACTGGAACACGAAGGAACTGGGCAGGAACTTCCCTGCCTTGGCTCCCTGACAGGGCATCCCAATTAAACTGTGAGTCACATTTGTGTTTCTTTATTCCCTTGGATTTTCACTGTGTATTTTGGTGAACTCCGAGTGTCTTACATGTTGTAAGGCTGCTTCAGATGGAAACAGGATCACAGCTGGGCTGTCATCCCAAAGTTTCCTCTTCCTGGGGATGAAGGATGCTATTCCCTCTGCTACCCACTCCCCTTTACAGGACTACAGTAAACAAGGGTTTGCCAATGAGCATAAAAAGCTGAGGTTTTCACATGCATAGGAGGGTAAGTGGAAACATTTGTCCTTTAGTCTCTTGGCTGTGGATAGCTCTTCCCTGCTTCAAATGTCTGTGTGCCATTGGCATTAAGACCTGCTTCAGAAATGGAGTCTGTCTCCTCCAGGGCTGTGGGAGAGAAGGGAATACACTTTCCCGTGGTGCTGGGAGAAGGATTAGGTCAATACAAAGATCTTTTGGCAGTCTTTCTGGTAAATGGCATGTAAAATCACTGTGCACCCTTTGCCTCAGTACTCTTCTTTGCCAGGTCTGCTCTGGGCACAGGGCTCCCTTTGCTTGGCTCTGTGAGGGTGGACAGGGAACAACTGGGGAGAGGTTTTGTCTGGGAGGCCAGCATGCTTTGTAGGAATCACACTTTCCCTCATGCACTTATGGCACTTGTGGCTTTAGTCTTGGCATTTCTCAGAGGCTAAAGCAGAAACCAGACTGAAAAGTGTCTGATACCAGCAGTGAGCAGCCACTGTGGCCTGGGCAGGGAACCAGACTGGTGCAGCCCTGGAGAAATAACCACAGTCACACGTCTGTGGTGTTGGCTGCTCACTGAAGGTCCATGGTGAAGTCCACCTGGCTTAGTTTCAGCCAGGAATCACCAAGCTTGGGCCAGCTGGGTGCAGACTCCAGGGAGGTGTGAAATGAGGCTGGGAAAGCGTGGATGTGTTCTGCACTGGATCTGCCTGCTTTCCCCCATAAAAAGTGCCTGTGTGGCTCTCGCAGCCTGGTGGGATGACAATTGCATTGTCAGTTGGGAATTCTGTTGCAGAGGAACTCTGAGGAGCCTGGAGAAGCTCAGCTTGTAGCAGCACCAAATGCTTGTATAAAGAAATTAAACTCCTTTACCTCCTTTGTGAAGTTCTTACTGAACTCTGGAATTCAGTTTCATCACTAATACTTCTGATCATGACTTTAGGGTGGATCTGTGAAGGACGTGCAGGACAAGAGCACCAGCCAGAGAGGGCAAAAACTGGAAGCCTAGCACCACCATTCTGTGCTGTCCACTGTCCTAGAGGTTACAAAAAAAGCAGCCTGTGTGAAAGCCAGGGGTATCCTGCATTCACTCACCATCTCTTTTGCTTTACAGCACCTTAAGAATGACAAGGAAGATCTTCACCAACACCAGGGAGAGGTGGAGGCAGCAAAATGTCAACAGTGCCTTTGCCAAGTTAAGGAAGCTCATTCCCACCCACCCACCAGACAAAAAACTAAGCAAGAATGAGACTCTCCGGTTGGCCATGAGATACATCAACTTCCTCGTCAAGGTCCTGGGAGAGCCAGGCCTGCAGCAGACAGCAGTGGCAGCTCGGGGCAGCATCCTGGGGTTATTCCAGCAAGCCCCACACTTGCAGAGCATGGAAAAACTGACACTGATTGAAAACTGTGGTGTCTCCTGTCCTGGCATGAGCAGCAATCTCGCAGAGTGTTGGTCAGAGGCATCATGTCCCTAGCAGACAATGAGATGAGCAGTCTCAGTGTTAGTGTGATAGTCCCTCTCTCCTAGCATAATCTGTGGGTTGCTCTTCTGTGTACTGAGATTATTTATTTATATGTATTGCTATTTAATTTGCATTTTTATTTAATAGGATAGGAAATCCTTGGTCGTGCAAAAACCTGGAAGTCAAGATGGAGAACTTGTGGTCTCTGGGAGCTTGGAAGGACTTGGTGCTGTCATGGCAGAGTCCAAGCCAGAAGAGTCTTCTGCCCAGATCTCCTCCATAAATCAGGGCATAGAAATTTCTTCAGTGTTTCTGACAGGGAAAGATATTATTCTCCCATGCTGTTTCAAGGAAACACTACTGAGATGAAGAATTATGACAGCATAATTCTTAAGACACAAAATTTGTCCACAACAGACATGTGGCCTCGGCAGTGAAATATTTTGAGAGATGTGATATTTGACATAGTTCTCCATGAGTTGTTCTAGGGGCTAATTGCACTCACTCTTGAACACGTGAATCTTATTTTTAGGTTGATTCTTTTTTTTTTTTAAATTTAAGTCCTAGCCCTTGAACCTGGCTATATCTTTCTTCATCAGACTGGAGGGATCCCTTATGTCAGAGAAAAGCACAATAAAGAAAATTAAATGTTAGGTTAAAGCAAAAAGTACCAATTTAAAATGACAAAATACATAGTCATAGATGACTTTCAGTGGGTTCAATAGGCAAAGTAAATCTCCTCCATAGCAGCAATAGTGTGCACTGAAGGAAGATAGTCAGCTATGCCCCAGCTGCCTTAAAAGCCCATCAAAGAGGTTGTTCTTCTGTAGGAGTTGTAGCAATGGGGGAGGTCCTCTTTGGGAGGGAGGTCCCAGGACAAAGGCCTCAGTGATGCACTGTGAAAACCTTTGTGAAAACCTTTTGACACAACTATGTCTATAGTTGTGCATGCACACTTCGCTGTCTGCCCTTAAACTCCCCGCTTTCACCTGCTCTAGCTGAGATTCTCCCACCTGGATACTATCCCAAATGGGCCAATGGAGCAAGGACAAAGAAATTGCTGTAAATATCTTCCATTTGTGAGTCACTTCCCTATAGGAAAAGCACCAACCATCACGCTGTAGGGGTTTCCACGATAAGCTGCAGGAAAAGAGGTTTCATGAAAGTGGCCACTGTGGGTTATTGCTGCCCACAAAAAATTTAATTTCCTGAGTTATAACTTGTGCCAGGCAAGGCCTGGTCTGCTCATGTGACTTATGAGCAGTACAAAACAGCAGAGAAAATGACACCAGGTTTAAGTAGAATGGCTTTCTGGTGAGATCCTGCTCCCACTGACACAAGTGTCTCTTGATTTCCATGTGGATCAAGGTACATGTCAAGGCTTAGAAAAGACAATTGTTCATGACTGGTGAGGAAAAGTAGCTCCTGTAGGCCAAGGCATGTCCCTGGACTGTTTCTGTTTGTTCATGAGACAAAGAGGTGCTTTCAGAAAGCAGAGCTAGGCTTTGTGCATGCAGCATGTACGGCCTTTCTGCACGAGGGGATTTGGCACCTGAAGCTGAGCTGCCTTTCAAAGCCTCACCAAGCACCAGGTGCACCAAAGAAGCCAGGGCTGGCTCCTGCTATGGGAATGTTGAGCTGTTCTCAGCACTGACAAAAGCCAAGGTCTGAAAAGAACACAGCTCACCCCATCCAGCGCTGGTGCTGTAAGGTACAGGCATGCCAGTGGACAGACTTTGACCAAAAAAAAGAAAGAAAGAAACAAATAAAAAAAAGCTGAAAGGGTTCATGTTGATTTGGTTTCCTTTCTGAACACTGCTAATAATTCGTTTATCCTTGGGTTTGTGAGCTGTCAGGATGGCCCTGGAGAGCAGCTGAGTGGAAAGGCACTCAGAGTCCTTTGCATGGTTCAGTTCATTTCTCCCCCCCTCTGCCCACCTTAATGTGACTAAATGGAGCCACAGCCTCTTCTGCATGGCACCTCAAAGGCAATGAGGCACATCCTCCTCCCAGCTTTCCACTGGCTTGCTGGAATTGCAGCAGGACAAATTAGTCCAAGTAAATCAGAGCACTTCCTGCTGAGGTGTGGTGGTCCTGTTGGGTCTACCAGTCAGTTGCCATCCTAGGAAACACATATCACCAGGGCAAGGAAAAACATCTGGTGAGCAGCTGTCATACTGGGAAGGGGAAAGAAAACCTGGCAATTTTGTAACATAACATACTTGTTGTATTTTCTATGCTGAAAACTATCCCTTGTTATTGCTTATGCTCATATCATCATTTTCTTTGATCTCCTTTCAGTTTAGGGGCTCCCTACTGTCACTTTCAACAAGTATTTCCATAGATCTCTCTACCAAAGATTTCTTTTTTTTGGTCAAGTTTCTTCTTTGTGTTTTGGGGATTTCTTATCTGTGTCATCATGAATAAATACAGTGCAACTGATAACACTTTGTGCTATATGATGTTATTTAACACCTAATATATTCCAAATAAATTATTTAAGAAACTAATCTTTGTTGCTCTAAACTTCTCTAAAAATTCATTTTACATTTGCATACTACTTGGTAGAGGATCTCAAAGACCTTAGGATGTAATTTCCAGCAGAGCATTTTTCTACTGTCTCTTATGCAAGAGTCTTACACAAGGTGGTAGAAACAACATTATCAGATGATGAATAATGACAGGAATTCTTTGTTTATTACAATTTCTTACACTTTTAGTCCATATTGCATTTCCATCTATGAGCTAAGAAGACTATGACCAGCCCTTGAAAAAAGACAACTAAAATTTCATTGTGCAATGTTGTTATTTCTCTCTTCCAAACATTCACTATTCTTTAATCAACTTCATTTTAAAAAACATAAGACACTCTAAAGAATCAATTTGGAGTCCATTGTCATCTGGAGATGTTCAGATAGGCTCAGCCTAAAGATTCAAACAGGAGTCCAGGTTTGGATATAAAAATTAATGCAAAGTTGAGGGGAGCTTAGGATGTAAAGCTGGTCTTTCTGGCTAACAATCCAATCCCCAAGCGAATCTGAGGCTGGGAGAGGGAGAGGAAGCACTAGGGTGACAGATGCAGAAGTTGTGAGGAAGAGATGGGAAATCACTGGATCATGGGGACAGTTTCAGTTTCATGCTTAATTGGATGTCTCACATCCCTGAGACTGTTCTATAAACACCAAGAGAGGAATTTCTACACAAAATGTGGGTCAGGAAAGCATTGTCTCAGGGAATTATATACAAAACTCACAAAATCAGCAAATGTATTTATGTGTGATGTCCAGTATATATTTATACTAAGCAAGGCAGTGTCACCTTAGAGAGAGCCCTCTGCTTCCAGTAAGTGATGCCAAATTAGTTTGTATGCTGAGGATCATGTGGCAATCCCTCCTCTGGAAGTGGGCATGGTACAGCCATGCCAACACAGTGAGATAATGGGACCTGAGCCATAGAACAGTTTCAGCCAGTTGGCTGAAAATGTCTCAGATATGTTGTTGCAGTGGCAAAACCTTAGTACAAACGACAAAAATATCCCTACTCCTAAGGACTCTACTGTCCGCTAGTTGTAAATAGCAGTGCTGAATAGAGCTGTATGAACAGCATTTTTTTTACTTTTATAATTTTTTTTTTCTGTAAAGGTATGGCTGTCAGTATTGCAAGAAAGACCAGCAAAGGTGGCATTTTCCAGAAGCATCTTGATATCTCCTGGTACAAAAAGAGTGCTTGAAATTTAAGTCATGGTCTGCTCCAACCCATGTTACTCCTAACCTGGACAGAGGGTGTTAGGTGTGCTACTGTGAATTTGTGATGCAGAAACCTCAGTGAGACACTCCTTTACTGGGAATTTCTGACAGCATCCGTGGAAGAATACAGCTCCACATTTCAGCTCAAAAGAGGATTACTTTCTTCAGAGGCAGGAAAGAAGTTCTGCCACTGTTCTCCTGTCACAGAGCGTAAGGGAACTGACGCCCATCACATTCACTTTCTCAATATCCCTGTGGATATTGTGGCTGTGGAATGTAATTGAAGTTGGATATTTGGGCTGGGTAAGGAAAGGAATAAGTTGCAAATGTATCTTGAAAGGATGCTGTGGTCTTGTGCATGAATCCCAGTGACAGCCAGCCTGTGATTACAGGAAGGGCAGGTCTGCAGTCTGGGTTTTGGCCTGAGATTCTGTGGATTCAAATCCTGGTGGATGTGAACACTCTGTGCCTGGCACTGGACAAGGCACAGTGAGATCCCACATGTGTGCCTCGTGGTTTCTGGAGTATTGCCCATGCTGAGGAAGACTTTGTGGTGAGGCTTGTACTTGGCAGCCTTGTTTCTGTCCCTTGTTTAGACAAGGGGGAGGAAGGTACAATGAGCATCACAGAGCGGGACTCACAGAATTCTTGGGACAGCCATATTAAATGGTGAAGCAGAGTCGTTTTAATACATTAAGATCAATACTAGCACCTGGTTCTAAACAAAAAGTAAAGGTGCAGCACCAATGTGTTTCACAGGTATATGATTCATGAACCATTTAGCAACTTATCTCCCAGTATCTAACCAGTTCCCACAAATTTCTCTGCAGCTAGGAAATGATATGCAGTGACCATGGCTAAAGTAGTGTGAGCAAGGCAGATCTGACTTTTGTTCTTTGAAGGCTGGGTGATGAAAGGAAGTGGAGAGAATGGACGACTTAACTACTGACCTGTGGGGCAGGGGTCACTTGGGAGCCAATCTTAAATCTAAAGGTCATTGATGCAGTGACAGAGTCTAAATCCACCACTTTTCAAGGATGTAATTGTATTTTTAATACAGCAGGTGCTGAGAGAATCAGAGGGGAGAAGGTGCATGGAAGAAGCAGCTCAAAAAAGTACTTGGGTTACAAAAGGTAGAGATTGCCCTGTGCCCACTCAATACCTATATCTGGTTGAATTTATTCATTTTTGTTCTTTCTGTAAGCCATGGACAGCATTTTCTTTGCCCTCTGAGTTGGTCCAACTCTTCTCTGTAAGGAACAGAGCCTCATCCCATTGTATTCTCACTTCACTCCCTTTCCATATGTGCACACAAATGCACATCTCATCCCTCTACAATTTTTCTTGCTGCCTTGGATTGCAAACCCAGCAGAGCACAAGAGAGGACCCTGGGATAAACTTCTTTAGGAGAAGAGACCCTCAACATCGAGAGCCAGAAAGAGAAGCAAAGAGCAGACAGCCTTTTCTGGGTACATCTGTACTGCTGATTGTCAGTCTCACGAAACAGCACAGAAGAGGTTAAGGATGAAGGGCAGGAAGAAGTCAGTTAGACTCCTGTGGATTTCTGCATGGACTGCACTGGGATTCAGATGAAGTCTTTGGCTTTTATTCTGTCCAACAATGCAGAGAGGTACTCAGAAGCACAGGGCAGCAGAGGTTTCCCATGCATACACCTTTCTGCAGATGGCTGGGGGCACAGCACCTTAGAGCTGGGGAAGGTCCCTAATTTTTCTGAAATTCCCTACTCTACACCTTGAAAGACAGACTCTTAGGTAGCCTAAAACCTTAATGAAAAACTAAAGTATGACAGCCTGCAGTCAGCAAGTCTCCAGAGAGGTGTTCTGCTTCCAACCCTGTCTGTAGACATGGATTAGCATTGATTTTCTCTTGGTGACTGTATTTGGCAAACACTGGCAGAGAGCAGTGCTCAGTCCTGGAGCTGAGAAAGGCCAAGAGCAGACAATATTAACTCTGCTTTCAGATCACAGCAGAATTGCTGTGCTCTGATACATTGATTTACAACCAACCAGAACATAACCTATGGATTCCCTCAGCTCAAGATTTCACAGCACTAAATTCCGGCTTTAAAAAGCTTTGAACTCACTGGAAAGACCTGAACTCTCAAGAGGAAACTGCAATGCCTAAAAGCACCTTGAGTGGAGGTTATCAGACCTAGTTAACCACAGGATCTCTGACCAGCTGACCATGACCTGGAATATTTTACTGCCTATATGTTAAAAGGTATTTCAGAAGGAAGAATCTGGTCTTGGTGAGAGGCTTTGCAGTGGTCTCTGTGGGATTGAATGGCAAAAAGTCAGCTGCCAGTTGAGAGTTCTCTACAGAGAGTGAGCTTGGCAGATTGGACTTGCCAAGAGCACTTGGTGCTGGCACAGCCTGCTTGGGTGGGAAATATTCCCACCACTTGAAAGGGAACCAAAATAACTCAATACTGAAGGGAGCTGCCTGCTCTGGCTCTTCCTCCTGAGCTATGCTGCAAACATTTTTCCCAAATTTTCAGGCACAGAAGAGCAGCCAGCTGCTGTCTGGTGAACATGCCCAGACCACTGTGCTTGGCATAGGACAGCCCAATCTCAAAGGCCACATTTCTGCATGTGAAATGCAAATAGGTGTTCCCCAGCTCTCAGGATTAGAAGAGAGAAAGTCATGGCAGGTAACTTCAGCAGCATAATTTTATCTGTCAATTTTGAATGGAATAGCTGAGCAGATACAGAAAACACAAAGACAACAGACATATCTGTCTTTATATCTTTCTATCTATCTATTATCTATTGATCTATGTTACCTTTATCATCTCCTTGAAATCCATTTAAGTCCACTGAAGGTCACATGCAAACAAAAATGCATAACTTTTGCCTTTATAGTCAAAACAATTATTCTTTCAGACTAAAGAATAATGTAAGTGAAAAAAAATGAAAACAAGACAGATTGCCAGTGAAAGCACGGAGGATTAATTAACCATGCCTGACATAACCTGGATGGAACTACACTTGTTGTAGGGACATAGACTTCTTCTCTATGACTCCTGTATATATCAGCTGCAGAAAACAGAGTAGCATCACTTTCTTTCTCTTAAAGTAATTCAAACTGCCAGTTTGGCAATTCTGAAGGAGTGGCTCCCATTAATCTCAAATATTTCCCAAAAGTACAGGCTCCTGAACCAAAACAGACACACATTGATTATGTGTTTCTGATTATCCAATGTTTTCTATTTCCCTCAACAGTACAGCTGTAAGTTGCTAAAGTAATTTTTTTTAATTCAAAGAAGTGAAAATACTGCTAAAATGATAGTTAAAAAAAAAAGTTACTCTGCTATTTATCACAACTTCATCAGTTAAATATTTCCAGCAGCTCTCTGTGTCGTGCTGTTAAGATAAATAAAACCAAATACAGTACTTCTTCTTGAAAGCTGGAGGTTCAAGTTAGGCAGGAGTTTGTCATAAATACTGCCTCAAAGCTTGACTTACCCTGACAACTATATTTCCTTTTATCCTGACTTTCTGAAGTACAGAAAAACTCTAGGGCTGGGGCTGTCTGTAAGACTCTTGATTTTGAGGGCTCAACTTGAAACATTTTAGGGTTGCCACGATTGCTTTTTGGGGCATTTTTCTTGTAATCTCTGTCCATGCATGCTTTTAAGATACATCAGAAAGACGAGGGTGACTGGTCAGACAATTCAGCTGGAAGAGCTGGTAGTGTAGAAGTAGCCTGAAGATATTTTTAAAAACAGGCACCTCCAAGTAATTTAATCTCATGTTCCTGAATACACAAGCATACAGAGCCCCTAGCTGCTTTTAAAACCTATGGCTACAGATTTGAGTCTTGAGTCCTCTGGCAGCATTCATCTCCCAGCAAGGGCAGAAAGAAGAGAATTAGGGCAGGCACTAAGGCATTCAAGCAGATTGTTTACTACTCTTAGCAAGGCAAGTCCATCACAGAAAATGCCCAGGAACCACCCCCAACAGACACATACCCTGTCCCTAGACAGATGGCTTCTTTTTCCTACCACGTTTCTTATCAGTCTCCTGCAGAAACTCTAAAAGTCTTATCTTGATAGGCCAGATTACCAAGATGATCTCCTCTCCATAATGAATAGAAATCAAACTGTTTTTCTCTGTCAGCAAAGCACACATTCCCAGTTCAGACAGTTAAATTAATAAACCTCTCCTCTCCTCTCCTCTCCCCTCCTCTC
>VZTT01074840.1:608-31190 GCA_013400855.1 Buphagus erythrorhynchus | reverse complement strand
CCTTGCTTTTTTTTTTTTTTTTTTTTTTTTTTTTTTCTTCCCTGTACAAATGTAGACACTGGCCTTGTTTCAATGTTTAGAATTAAGCTGCTTGTGGTGTGGGTTTAGACATGTTTACAGTAAATGTGCATCCCAGGTGATAACTTGATAACTGTATAGGAAACTGAGCTGGCTTTTGGGATTATAGTGCAAATTTGGGAGCTGCTGCTTGCCTCAGATTTCTAGGGCTCTGCACTGTTTAGTGAGAGCTTGTTCTTTGGTCCCTTCCTAAGTGTTCTAAGGTGAATTTTGACCTTCTGCTGAGGAAATGCACTTAACAGACTGTGAAGACTGGTGTAAAGTGCTTATGTATTCTAGAATCTTCACCAAACTTTGTTAATGCTGCTGAAATTTTTAAGGGATGCTGGGCTGTGCCGTTGTGTAATGTGTCTGTCCCATTTAGAAAGGGACTTTCTGACATTATCATGCAATACCTTTAAACTTTCCTCTGGCATGGGCACACCTAAAGATGTGATGAGAGGATCGCAGGATGAGAGGCCTCTTTGCTTTGCATCAGCATAGTTTTAGTGAGACAACACTTAGGGAAAGTAAAATTGCTGCCAGGAGTCTGGTCAGATCCATACTCCTATTTTTTTTCTTTTTTCCTCTCAGCTTAATAGCTGGTAGTTCAGAACTCCTGAGTATTTTCTAATACTTGGAATTAATAACTGTAATCCAGGTGACTGCCTGCTGGCCTGTTTCTCACTTCTCAAGTGGTTTGAACTGAATATTAAATCATAACTGGAATAGCAGTTATTATGGATACTCAGTGTGGGTATATTATTGTTGATTAATGCTGTCTAGGCTTTATGTTCTTTTTGGAAACTTACAACAGTAGCTATATTTGACAGGGGAATAATGGGATAGCCTTGAGTGCCTGGTAATGTAAGAAGTATGTGGTCAAGTTATAGCCACATTTATTTTATCCCAGATTACTGTCTCATTAAAATACCAACCCACCCCCACTGCTTAAAATCAGATTCAGTGTGGGCATTTGGATCATGGATGGGTGCACAATAACTGGGACTTTTCCAATCCTCCTAGCCAGGCTTTCTTGCTCACTTGTGACTGGCAAACTACAGCAGTGAAAACCAATTTGTTGCTTTCTGTGTGTTTTAAAAGAAGAGTTCTTGATTAGTGCTTTTAGGATGGCTTAGGAGTTGCTTGCTTGTGACTCCAGCCAGTTGTAGAGCTGGCAATTTTTGGTTTTTTTTTGGGATGGAGGGACAGCAAAAGGTGTTGATGGTTAAGTATGTGTCATATTTGGTTTGTTCCTGACATTTTCCTATGATATGTTTCAGGAG
This sequence comes from Buphagus erythrorhynchus, assembly GCA_013400855.1. NCBI lineage: Eukaryota > Metazoa > Chordata > Aves > Passeriformes > Sturnidae > Buphagus > Buphagus erythrorhynchus. The sequence continues at coordinate 29,847 of VZTT01074840.1, read as the reverse complement.
ATTTGAAGAGAAATAATTTCTTCAGCCTAGTTTTGCTCTGTTAAGTCTCACTCTGTAAATCCTTTATCTTAACTAATGATATTGTATATGGTTGAGTGGGAAAAAACTTGTACAAATCCTCCTGGTTTGTTCACTAGAAGTGTATGTAGTATGCATTATTGCCTATTTGGAATATGCTAAAAAGTTTAAAGCAGATATAATCCTATTGGCAGAAATAGTTAGTTGCTAAGGGGTTTGTTTTGTTTGTTTGTTTGCCTAGGTGTTTTTGTTTGGTTGGTTTGGGTTTTTTGTTTTGTGTTGTTTGGGGGTTTTTTTGGCTTTTTTTCTTTGTGTGGTTTTTGTTTGTTTGGGTTTTTGTTTTTTAATGTTACTATTGTTCAGGAACAGTATTTAAAACTGTATTCAAAATTAGTCCTTGTGTTTTGAAACCTTTCCTTAACTTTCTGAAGTGTACATTTGCAGGGCTAGTGGCCTTCTGGCAGATCCACCATTGCATGGTTGTGTGATGCCTCATTAATTTTAGAGGATGCATCAGAGGACAAATATAAATGACCACTTTGTATAAAACATGTGACCTACTTCTGAAAAGCTGCACCCCAGTCATAATTTAGGTAGCAATGCTGAGATGATCTTTAAATTAGTATCAATGCTTTTTGCCTCATTGCCTTCTATATTGGGTATATTCCTTGTTAGAAAGCAGGTGGAATTGTTAAAAACTGGCATTTGAGCCATTTCTAGTGCTGACCAATAGAAAAATCTTGAAATGCAGTAGAGTTTCTGGTTTCTTGACCTTTTACTTGTAAAATTAAGAAATCTACCTGCATTACTGTAGAATTTACTGGTAGAGGGCAATCTGGATGTACCTTAAAACTGAAAACCTCTTGCTGCCAGTTGTGAGGAAAAGAAAATGTGGGGAATTGGTGGTTGTTGGAAGGCAGGAGAATGGATTTGAAGAGAAAACAGATACCTAATTTTAAACCTACTCCAAAAGTAGTAAACACAACCATTAATACTTTGCAAGTGTCTTACTTGGAGCACCAGGTACTGCAATTTGAAAAAGAAATTACAAAATAATTAAAAATAAAAGAGATTGTATTTTATATTCTGATATTCTGTAATGCTTAGGAGTGCTCATTTTTATAAATTGGCTGTTACATGAGCATTTAGATAGTGATGCAATACTTGGTATCTATGCTAGCATTAAAATTGGAATGGTCTTGTTAATGTATTTAATAAACTGTATTGAGGGTGCTGCATGCTTTTTTAAATGTTTGAGCCTCTCATCTTGGGTAAGATGCTTCTTTTCCCACAGAAATGCCTGATAAACCAAAGCTTCTACTCTGAATTGAGAACAGATGTCAAATTTCATTTTGGAGCAGACAGTAGTGCTTTTGTGGACTTCAGCCTTTGGACTACAGAAAATTAAACTCGTTCAGGCAAACAGACCTCAGAAAAGTATAAAGGGGAAGCTTTGGCAACACTGAACTTTTAAAGTGGAAGAAAATAGTCAAAATAACTACTTGAGGATTTTTCTAGCTTTGGTAAAATGTTTTCCTCTGAAAATGGTTAATACTTCCCATTACCTCCAGTATAATCTTTTAATATTAAGTACTCTTTTTGACATAGTTCACTTGCATTTTAAAAAGATAGTTCATTTTAAAGATAATGAAATAAACAAAACTGTCAACCTTTTAATAATGAGGGAAATTTGCATTTATTATTATAGTTCAGGGTAACCTTTTTCCATCTCTTCAAGAGTGCAGGTGAAAACAATTTGGTAATTATCTTGGATGTCGTTCTCATTTTGGCCAGCAATCACAGCAGGTTATTACAAGGAGAGAAAGGAAAACAGTTACCTTGGATTCTTGGAACCCTTCAAATGTTAGCAATCCTGTTTAGATAAGCACTTAGGTGTTTTTAATACAAATCTGAAAGCAAGTGTATGACCTGGGTCAGGCTGTTAACAGCAAGTCCTTGCTGCTATGCTCTGAAAGCTTTTTCTTCTTGGTACCCAGATATAACAAACTAATGCATGAAAGATGCTCAGAGAACACTTTGCCAGCCTTTCACTTGTGTTAAAGTCACCGTACCCTGAGGTTTGTATTTCTGAAAAATTTTCGTTTGAGAGCCTGCCGATTGCTGGAGGATTTTTCATTACCTGAAGTAGCTAAACTGAAAAATACTGACCTTTAAGACATTATGTTATTCTCCAGTTTTCATTTCTGTTTGTGGGGTTGTTTTTTTTTCCCCACAGGAGTTGTGGAAGTGTCGGTCCGAAGTCCATTGGCCTGCTGGTTTAGTGCAATGCTTTATTGCTTTGGGGGTTCAGTTTTGTCTTCGTTAATGCTTGGTGAACCTCCAATAGCATTTTTGGCAAAGACCATAAATATTCTACTGGCATCTTCAGTCTGGTAAGCAGCCACAATTGGGTAAGATGAGTGATATTGGCTCTAAGGAAGCTATGTGTTGTAAACTCATACTGTACCATCAAGATTCCATGTAAATCAGAATTTTTACTTAAAATTGTTGTGAATTTGGGTGCTGTCTCTTTATCCAGAGGGTCACAGAATCTATTATGATCCTGTTCTCTGGGAATAGAGAGCAACTCTTTACAGCATTTTTTGTGTAACAAAATGCTTGGTTGCTAGATTAGACTTGCCTTGGATTTTTATTGTATTCCTGGTCAAACAAATGCAAACATTACTTTTAAATTAAGTTATTTCAGTTTGCTGGACATAGGTATGTCATAAATGCAGTCAAGTTTTTCAAAAGTAACTCTTGAAAACCAGAACGTGGCTGATGTAAAATTTTTGGACTTCGCTGTAGCTGAGGTTCCATGACACATCTTTCCTCCAGTTCCTGCTATCAGACACATTTTTTTTCTTTCTGTATTTCATTCCTTCCCAAATGGGTGGGAGTTGTGGTGGAAGACAGTAATGAGCTGAACTGTATGATTGAATCAAGTATGAGGCAATTTGGCCTGCTTTGGAGTTAAACAAAAATTGTGGAGTTATTTTCATGTAAATGTGGCCTTCCAGTGGAGTTAATTTGTTCTAGAAAGTGGTCTTTGAAGAAAACTGCAAACTTAACAAAATTTATGACCAGCAGTGGGGTTTTGAATTTAGAAAGCTCAATCACTATATTTGGGTAGTCTGGCCTGCTTAAAATCCTTTAGTTCCACTAGTCCAATTAGTTTTACAATTGCAAATTCATTAAAGTGAAGCAAGTGTTTCTGTCTGTCTGAGTATAGTTTTATGGTCTTTATGTTGCAATAGAAGATGACATATTTAATTTAGACAAATGGGTGAAATTAATAATATGTATCATTAGTGAATTATTACCAGAGCTTACAGAAGCTGCCTGTAGTTCTGTTAGTCTGATGGCAGACTGATTGCTTGTTTCATCAAGTGACACGAGCTAGGAGAAGCTTGAAGAGAACAGGATTTCTGTTTAAGTCACTGTGATCAAATGTGATTAGCTGTGCACAATTTAAACGAGGTTTTAGTGAGGAGCTGTGAACGTTATGAAACGTTTTAAGCTTCCAGCTTTACAAAGTTCTCTCTTCCCGAGTATAGTGACCTTAATTCCTGGTCCCAGATCATGCGAATTGAAATTCCCCAAGCCACTCTTGGAACTGGAAACTGAGTGGAGTTGTGCTGGGCTTGAGGAATGCTGCTGAATAGTCTGTAGGACAGCGGCACCTGCTGTTAGCAGAGATTACAGGCAGGAATGCTGTGGTGGGCCTTCAGTGCCAGCCTCGGTCCTGTCACCACTGCTCCAGGGTCCTAAACCCATATTCTGCAGATGTAAATTAATTCTGGTGTGAGTTGTCTGGTGAGTAGGTGGCTTAAGTAGCTTTTTGCAGTAGCCTCTAATATACATCCTCTCTCTACATCTTTGGCTTCATCATATCAGCTGAAGCCTCGTTGCATACAGAGGCATCTGAGTTTACAATAAGAGATAAAGAAAAAGGCCTCAGAAATTCTTGGTAGGCAGGATTGAGATCAAAAACCTTAAAAAAAAGGGGCAGTGTCTTTTTTTTTTAAGGAAAAAAGTTACCCTTCTTTTTAAACACTTTCTCTGCTCTTATGCAATTATTACTCTCTTACTCCAGTGCTGAAATAATCTACTTAAGATAACTTAATCAAGATACTTAATTCTGATTGGGTTTTTGTGAATGTCCCAGTAGGAACTAAATTTTGTTTATTATTGAAGAGATACAATAAAAGACTACATAATCTAATCTTTTAAAATTTACTGTCACTTAGGATTTAACTGTTAGCCATCTTTACTTGTTTTTAAGAGCAAGTTGATCAAAGATATGTTGAGTAATGTTCTTTCAATGCTTTGAATAAAGAAATGTACTTGTAATTGGCAAGCTGGAAAAGCTAGAATTGGTGAGTACTAAGATGTTAAGTGTGTTTAAAAATAGCCATGCATTTCATCTAGCATGACACTAACTAGTGGAGGCATTCTTGCTGAAGTTATATAATTCCAGGTACCTACAGTCTAGAAACACAGAGTCAGCATTTAATTTACCACCCTGTTGTAATCCTATTAAAAAAAAAATCCTAAACAAAAAGCCAAAACAAAACAGCACCCTACACTGAACTAAACAAAAAATAACTAACAAAATAAAGTCAAACCACACAAAGTCAATCAGATACCACTTTAATAATTTGAATTGTAATGATATGATATATAAGGTGTAGAATAATTGGAAAAATGTAAAGCTGTTTCACATGGACTGTAATGGGTTCTTCTCTGGGACAATGAGGCAATACTGTTTGGGTTTGGTGCAAAAGCTCAGGTGTGCTCAGAAGCTTTTCAAATTTGTTCCAAGATGTGTGCCACAAGAGTTTGAGTTGTCAGTAGTATATCGGGCATTACTAGTCATATTCCAGAAATATCTTTAGAGATTAGGAAAAAATAATTCCTTAGCAAAAATGTGGCTAATGGTTTTTTTTTTTTCTGATGATTTTCAGGTATCTAGTGTTTTACTGCCCAGAAGACATATTCTACCGCTGCTTTTCCTTGATGCCTCTTCGTCTTCTGGTGTCAGGAATGAAAGAAGTGACAAGGACTTGGAAGATCACAGATGGCATTGCACATGCAGACATTGTCTACAAAGATGCCTGGCTTGTCATGGTAGCTGTGGGCTGGGCCAGAGGTAACGTGCATAGCATCTTGTTCTGAGGGTTTGGGGTTTTTTGGAGTGGTGTTTAAATGTCTATCCCCTCAGCAGAGCTGTAGCACCATCCTTGCTATGCTGGGCATGGTAGTCCTGATGCAGTCTGATGTCCCCTCGAGGAAGAAGCCTGTGCTGCAGATTTTCTGCCTGAATTAAGGGTGACATTGAAGGACTTTGATGGAAGTTCCCTTCAGAAAGTCTTGCTAGAACTTGTAGGATGGGCAGTTGATGATAATAAAGAAGTAAATCTTCTGTGTAGCTGTTGCTGAACTTTCCAACAGCATTATTGCCTCAAAGCTGTGTCCTGGCATGAGGCTGAAGAAGAGAACTGGTTATCTTAGGTTTCTGGGTTGCAACCATTACTTGGTTTTAAGTATGGGGATGACCCTCCTTGCCTGCCTGTCAGTTGGAGCTCTGGAAGCCACCTTCCTGACAGCCACACCATCAGGGTCACTTCAGAAATGAATTGTGCAGCTCTTGTTTCTGCTTGATTCTGTGCTGCTGTGTGAATGTGATGATTGCATCAGTTCAGATGCTGTCACTTACAGGCAGACCTGAGGTTCTTGCTGAGTATCTCAGCCTCTGAGGTTTCCTGGCTGTTGTTAAAGTCTTGTTTGTATGAAAGGTTGGATTAAGTCTTTTTAAGTCTGGGCTTTGGTGCCACATTTAGCACTTGGTGTCATGAGTTTTTCTGGGAGCAATGGCATAGCAGTGGTTGCAGTCAGTAAAAACTTGCCATAAATCTCTGCAATTTCAGGTGCTGGTGGTGGCCTAATTTCCAACTTTGAGCAGCTGGTGAGAGGAGTGTGGAAACCTGAAACCAATGAGCTCCTGCAGATGTCCTAGTAAGTTTTTTTAAGAAACTGCAACAAGTAAGCTGTTATTTTGCTAACTCCTTCTGTTGATCCTTACTTTCAGTGGTTGAGGCAAAAAAAAAAAAAATAGGACATATTTATACTCTGTTTCGGTGTGTATCCTTTGAAAGATGGGATGATGGTCTTTGGGACTTCTAGAAGATGTTTTAATCATTTCATGTCCACAGCCCAAGAGCTGCAAATGAGAAGAAAAGTCAACAAAACTTGTCAGAAAGTAGTAAAGACCTAGTGGGGAGTTACTACAAAGCAGTATTGGCTCAGTTTGTCTTACAGGGTCATGGTCTTCTGTCCAAAATGAAAGTACAGTGGTACTTGAAATACACAAGTGAATTTTGGTGTATGTTCTGAGCATCACTAAGATGACTTCCTTTGGACACTGTCACTCTTACTTTTGCTGCCAGTGCCATTTTCCTCCAAAGACATCAATTATTTGAGAAGGTACAAATTGGTTATTCAATATAGCAGAAATGACCTGCGAGATGGGAAAAGTTACTTCTCTTGCAGAAGCAAAGAATGAGGAATATTACAGGTCTCCTGGTTTTCTCTGTAAAATAGGAAGTGAAACAGGCTGGAAAGCCACAAGCTATTACTGTAAATCAAGATAAGGTCACTGTGATAATTTCCTAAAATTCTTTTGATCTTTCCCAGGTTACAGTCAGGTCTTTAAAAATAATAATTTTATTTTTTTTTAAAACCATCTTTCTTTTCAGCAGCCACTCCTAGACACAGAATAACAGGAGAGACATTTGTAGTCTTCTCTTCAGCAATATTTCAACTTTTTGTGGATTGTGTTAGTTGTTGGCTTTTTTCTGAAATTCTAATTATTTGGAATTTCTCTTTCTCTTGTCAGTGCCTAAGTGGCAGTCTTTAAAGTAAACTCTCAGAAGACAATGTGACTGTCAAAAATAGCACTGTACACACAAATTAAACTGTCTTTACAGGTGCAACACCAGAGCAATGCTTACTGATTGGCATGACTTGGATATATTCTTCTTCACTGTGGGTATAGCTCAAACTAACTCAAAAAAGATTTTAAAAGCTTTGTTTATATATAAATCTTAGGAGCATTAAGTTGAACTAAGTTAAAGAGTTAAATGCATTAAACAAATGGATGAGATGCCTGTGTACACACAGTTGTTTTTTTGGCTTCTTGAGCAAGAAGTTGATGCAGTTTTTTGGCTACTGGAAAGACAGTGAAGAGCAGATCTACGGTAGATGCTCTGTGATAACAGGAATGTCACCTGTACATGTCAACGTGCAGATTAAGAAATGCACAGAATTCTGGATAACTGACCAAAGATCTCTTGCTTTCTGGCTGAATACCTAGGAAGGGATTTAGTACTACAACAAAGATTGCAGTAAATTGGAGATAGATTGGAAATCTTTGCATGTCTCAGGTCAGCACAGCTGTGTTGACAAAACCTGGTAACACAGGCCTGGCTCCAGTCAGGTCTAAGCTGATAGAGCCCCAGAGCTGCTGGACTATGCTACTCTTCAACACCTGAAGCAACTCCTTGGAGTAACTAACTCCTGGAGTATAGTATTGGAACCTGTTTTTATGTCTAGTCCAAGTACTCTGAGCTCTGTAATATAACTCTTCAATAAGATATATTAAGAGAGGAAGAAGGGAATCAAGCTGACATGTGAAGTCTGAATAGAAGCATTGATTTGAAGAGTATTTGTCAAACAGGAGTTTGCTGAGTGTGCAAAGTAGTGCTGGACTTGATGATTTATGGAGAGAAAGCATAGTAGTTGTATATAAAGTGAAAATCTTAATTTAGTAATAGCTGGATTTTGGATCTTACCATTGTTACCACAAGTTTTCATTAGTTCTATTCAGAAAAAATTCTTTTGCACACTAAGAGCACGTATTGCTTTCCAGGCAGCTTCCACTGTAGAGCAGAGAAGAGAAATTAACATTCTTTGTTTGATTTCTAGCCCTGTGAAGGTAACTTTGATAGGAGCAGTTCTTTTCACCCTGCAACGCAGACAGTACTTGCCAATAGCAAAACACAACCTTGTGTTTTTATACACCATCTTTCTTGTTGTCTTCAAGGTAAGAATTTGAAAGTGTTGCTAGTGACCAAATAACATAAAGTATTTTATTTAATTGTTAAAATCCATGCTTTTGGATAGGAAGGCCAGCTCCTGCTGAAGGCATGTGTTCAGTGTTCTGTACATGAGCAGGATGGAGGACCTATTCTGTTACTGATTCTCTTCAATGTATGCAGGGGCCAGGGAGGAAAAGAAAAAAAAATCAGGTATTTTGGCACCCAGTATTTGATATTCCAGGCTTGTATGTCTGTAATCTCAAAAAAAGCTTATTATTGTAGAAAGAAACTCTCTGTCTTTTTTGTGTACCTATGTAGTCACCAGTGGATTTCTAAGACCAGCCAGCTGGATTCTCATTTAAAGTGTTCACAAAATAAGTGTTTGGGTGGGAACGGAAAGCATACCAAAACTACTTTGAAGTAGCTGTAACTATTTTGTGATAAAATAGACACTACTTCTTTATTGAAGTCTTCAGTCCTTCCGGTCTTGTTTACTTCCAGGGTGATGCCTTTCTTCTGGATTACTAGTTTGTAAGAAAACATCTCTGTTAGCAGGTATCTGGCAGTTTTAAGAGCTTCAGAGCTGGTGTTGAACAGACCAGAGAATGTGTGGAAGTGTGGTTGCCAGTCTCCTTTCTGTGAAGGAGCTGAAAATTTTAATTCTGCAGAAGTTACTTTTGGGAGCCAAGACTTAAATCTTATGCCCTTGGTTTTCCATCTGAATTCATAAAGGTATTGTTGAACTGTGGATGCTGAGAATGGAGAAGGAAAGGAATGTTATTCTGGAAGTGAGAAATTGCAGGTGTCCATGGAAGCTGGCTGCCCAGCTGCATTGGAGTAACTAAATCCTTATGCTCATGGTTGTACTGACAGTCAGGAACTGGACCAGCACTTAACTAATAAAGTCATAAAGCAACAGTGTATCTGGTGTAATCCTTTAATAATGTCTCCTGGAAACTTGTCATATCTCTGAAAGCTGTAGAAACTGTTGCAATATAAACTTGTCCAATACCCAAATCTGAAAAATGGGTTTTTCAATCCTGATTCCATGTTCTTTGTCCTAAGGGGTGCCCACCTAAATCTCTGAACTTTATGGAATTAATATGGCTGTCTGGAATTCTAATTAAAGCCGGGTTATGCACTTACACATTCAGATCCTTACACATTCCATTCTTCCAATTTAAGTGAAAGGAAGCCACTCTTGTTCACTGTTTTTCAGTTTGAAAGAGGCACAAAACTTGCACGTAAAAGTTGCTCTTCACAGTTATATGGCATTAAATGTGATTTACTGTCAGGGTGGTTAACCTTACAGAGAGTTTTTTTTGTGCACATTGTTTGTGTACAGCTCATAGAATTATAGAGGGCTGGAAGGGACCTCAAAGATCATCCAGTTCCAGCCCCCTACCATGGGCAGAGACATCTTCAACTAGACCAGATTTGTCGAGGCTTTATCCAACCTGGTCTTGAGCAATACCAGGGTTGGGGTATCAGCAACATCTCAGGGTCACCTGTATCTCACCACCCTCACAGTAAAGAATTTCTTCCTAGAATCCAGCTTAAATTTCTCCTCTTTCAATTTGTCATGTTGCTACAGTTGCTGATGAAGAATCCCTCTTTGGCCTCCCTATAGATCCTCTTCATAGCTGTGCCAAGAGTGTTGGTCAGAGAGAAAAGCATTCTTTGACCAATTTCAGCTAAAATGAGCAGACTTCTCTCAATGGTGGCACAGCCTCATCCTTGTGTAGAAAGTTAAAAATGCCACACACCCCTTCTGCTTTAAACTTGTTTACCTGTGAAGCCATCACAACTTTTATTGTAACTTGATCCTTGTTCTTCATAGGTAAAAATGATGTTGACAAGAGATACAGCTTCTCCATTTGCTCCCTTCGAGGCTGCAGTGGGCCAAATGTTTTTTGGCTCACGAAAGACACCTTCCAAAGTGAAGGGTGAAGGTGTCACATCTTCCAACGGCTCTTCAGTCTGTGACCAGCCTTCTGAGCAGCACCATGAGGGTGCTAAGAAAAAACAAGCAAAGAAAACAGAATGAATGACTTTAAATCCTTGTGATGGTCATGAAGATGTTTGTCTTCCAGATTAGGCTGGCTGAGAAGTTTCTCTAAGGAAATGAGAACAGGGCTGTGTTGTGGTTTGCCTTTTTGGAATGTGTTATGTTAGCTATGTGTAAATGCACATGTCGCATTTGTGAGTTAAAACTATTGAATTTTTAGAGTGGTTAAAAGTTTACTAATTTTTGTGTTTATGATAACTTCAAGTGCTTACATGTTAAAAAGATAGTTTCAAAAATGTGACAATAATATTTTTACTTTTTTTTCCTACTGTATCACTTGTTCCACATCTTCCTATCTCCCAGTTCTTGTTTCATTTTGATAACACTGATTTGTACTGTCAGGTGTTCACTGTAGCACATCCCAAATAAGAAATTCATTAGGTTAGACTTAAGCACATTGCACTGTGGAAAACCATAAAAATGTACGGATTTAATGCCTTTAACTAGAAAAGTAACTGAATTATTGTTGTGATTCACATTGCATTGATCTAGATTTTCTTCATTTCCTAAAGTAAATATTTTGAAATATTTTTCAGTGTTCTAAAATGAGAGTACATTATCTGGCACTTTAAAAAAACCATTACAGTTAGCAAGTTGAAACATATCAATATTTTTGTTGTTGGCTTACTTGTACTCTATTTGCAGGCATTTGAGATGTAGGTGTTTTTTGCCACAATGGTGTTTTACAAGTGATTTGTATTTATCTTTTGGTTCATTTGGGTCTAGACATTCTTTGCCTTCAATTTTTTTCCAAGCATATGCACTTATTTCTTTGCAAAGACAAACTTCATTAGGAAGAGGAATACTGGACAGTACACTTAGCTTGTTTAGTCAGCACCCTGAGCTGCAAGACAGGGATGGAAACAGTGGGAATAATACAGGAGGGAGTGCTCAGTGAGCTGCTAGAACACCTGGGCACTCCCAAGTGGTGGGGTGGGATCCACCCCGGGGTGCTGAGAGAGCTGGCAGAGAGCTCACTGAGCCAATTCCAATCTTTTACCAGCAGTCCAGTTAACTGGAGGTTGGCAGGAATGGTCAGAAGGAGGATCCAGGGAATTACAGGCCAGTCAGCTGCCCTCAGTGCCAGGGAGGCCGTGGAGCAGATCACCCTGAGTGCCACCAGCAGCAGGAACAGGACAAGCAGGGCATCAGGCACAGCCAGCCTGGGTTTGGGACAGGCAGGTCCTGCCTGCCCAACCTGATGTTCCCCTGTACCAGGTGACCTGCTCAGGCTGAGGAAAGGCTGTGAGTGTGTCTGCCTGGACTTTACAAAGCCTGAGACACCTTCTCCCACAGCATCTCCTGCAGAAACTGGCTGCTCATGGCCAGGGCCCCATGCTCTGGGTGCAGAACTGGCTGAGGGCAGGGCCGGGGAGTGCTGGGGAATGGAGGCACATCCAGCTGGGCTGGGCACAGGGGGGTTCCCATGGGATCAGCACTGGGGCCAGGCCTGTTCAACATCTCCATCAGAGGTCTGGCTCAGGGGATGGAGGGTGTCAGCCAGCTCTGACAGCACCGGGCTGGGTGTGAGTGTGGGTGTGCTGCAGGGCAGGAGGGCTCTGCACAGGGCTCTGCACAGGCTGGATCCATGGGATGAGCCCAGTGGGGTGAGGGACACCCAGGGGCAGTGCTGGGTCCTGCCCTCGGGTCNATCAGATTCTCCTACAAGAAAGACATTGAAGTGCTGTGTCCACTTCTGGGCCCCTCAGGACAGGAACTGAGGGGCTGGAGTGTCCAGAGAAGGGAACGGACCTGGGGAAGGGTCTGGAGCCCCAGGAGAGGCTGAGGGAGCTGGGAAGGGGCTCAGCCTGGAGAAAAGGAGGCTCAGGGGGGCCCTTGTGGCTCTGCACAACTCCCTGACAGGAGGAGACAGCCGGGGGGGATTTGGGATCTGCTCCCAGGGAACAGGGACAGGAGGAAAGGGAATGGATTCAAGCTGTGGCAGAGGAAGGTTAGTTTGGATATTAGGAAGAATTTCTTCACAGAAATGGTGAAAAGTGTTGGACATGGGGATATGGTTTAGTGTTGGACTTAGCCATGCTGGGTTAATGCTTGACTTGAAGATCTTAAAGGTCTGTTCCAACTTAAACCACTCTTTAATGTCAGAAGCACTGAACGTTTTTATTAGCATTTGCTGAAATCTTGCTGCTTTCTGCTTGTTGCGTCTTTTTTTTGCTCAAGATGTGAAGCAGTTCTAAGTGGCATACACTTAATAACTCAGAACTTTGGCATTTTAGAGATGTTAAAATACATAAGAATAGAGTCTTTTCAGAGGAATCTTTTCACTGATGTGCCAATTTTTAGAATAAACTATTTTTACAAAATTAGACTATTTTCTTCATAGAGTACTGCTTTGAAGAATATTGTTCAGCTAAGAGGGGTTAGGTTAATCTTTGTGCAGAGATGCCAAAGAGAATGTGGAGGGAGATCTGATTTGAAAAGATGAAGTTCTAGTTCCAGGTACAGCTCTAAATTTAGAAAAGCTGTCACCAATGCTGTGCTTAGAGAAAAGAAAAATAAAGGTACCAAAGAAATTTCTTGTGTCTGAGTAGTCACATTTCCATGGTGATGACCAAAAGCATTGAACTCAGTTTGAAATCCAACTTCATTGCAAATGTGCTGTACCTTGAAAGCTAAAATTACTATTTTTTTTTAACACTTAGTTATTAAAACAAAACACCTCAAACACTTTGGACAAACTAGCAGTCATATTCCTTACATATTACTCTGAAACTTTGTGTTCAGTTACAAATACATGGAGTATTCACTTGGTGTCTCATTTTTTTGTAGCTTGATGTCATGGATTAACTTGAAGGTGCCAATTAACTAGTTAACAATCAGCTAGTTATCAAGCAACATCAGCACATGCTGCCTGTCCATGTTTTCTTAAAGTTTTGGATGTTTTTCTGAATAGGTGTAATTGTGTACTCTAGATCACTATACAGAATGGGATTGTGGTATGGAGCTGTGTTGCACATCTATGAAATTCTGGCTGAAAACTGGCTATTCCTAGCCTAAGTCAATGTGAAAATAGACTAAGTCTTTAACAAGTTTACAATTAAAGGGAAATATATATTGTTTTGTATTCATTTTCAGAGTTCAAAACAACAATATTAAAAAAAAAAAGGTTTCCTGTCTGAACTCCTTAAAAGTAGTACACAACACACAAAAAATGTATATTGTTGTGAGACAGAACACAAGTTATAGTGACAGAAATCCTGTTTTAAGCACCATGAAAAAAAATTTTGTGTTTAAAGGTATCACATGCTGCTGAAGGATGGGTACTCAGAAGAACTCCATGCTGAATGACTTCATGCAGATGTTCTGAGAACTACTTTTTATGACGCAGAAAAAGATAACAAGTTGCTCAGGGTTTAACCTGAATTCTATAGGGGATGTTAATACAGTGTGTCCAGGATGCCTTAAATAAACAATTCAAGTTCTCTATCTCTGGTAAACTTCTATGTGTGAGAATTTTGTTAACAATTTCTTAAAACTGTTCTGGTAAAGTGTGTCAGATTCAGCACAGCTGCACACATTTAACCTGGTAAAATGAGAAGATGCTGCCTTGTGCTGATATAAACTAAGTAATTCAGAAATTGCTTTATCAGTTCAGTTCTTGGGCTAGAAGGGTATATTCCTGATTAAACCAACTGCTGTTCTGAGTAATTTATACTAATTTATACTAAATACACCCAGCTTCTGTAAAAAGGAATACTTTAAAATTTGCTTCAGGAACAGAACTGAAGTTTCTTTAGACAATAAATGCTATTTGCTTTCCTCTTCTGTTTTTTCTCCATTTCATTTTATTGGGAAAAAAGTGGAGGGGGGAGGATGTCACACAAGCAGTACCATCATCTGAAAAGTGATTCTTCAGTGTATTGTTAGGCCAGACACAGTTGTTCAAGTATTTCAAGCATATGTCTTCTGTAGGAATCTGAATCTGCTCAGCATGAGGGGAGTGCTGAAATCTAACATCTTTCAACAGTCTAGACAGTGAATGCAAGATTTACTCAGAGTGAATACTCTTAATTTATAAGGTGAATCCTCATTCCTAAGGTCTAGGTGAAGTAAAATGAGTAGCAACAGAGAAACACCATTTGACGCCAAGATGAGAATCAAAAATGTGTTGTAAATAGTAATTTGCATTTGTTCTGATAAAACTGCTTTGTTAAGCAATCAAAAGCCTTTTGTGAAATGTGAAATTGTTCAGCAAGGAATAGATAGTAATATGAAGGCTGACAGAGAAATACATTAATATTCCCAGGCAAGAACGCTGATCTGCCCATGGGCTTTATCTACAGTCAGGGAGTGGAATGCGGTGATCAAAATGGCATCCCAAATAAAATCCACTGCAATCTAGCATGATAGTTTATGCACAGCAATCTGCAGCAGGGTTGCACAACCCCTGGTGTGTCAGTAATTGCTGGTGGGTGAGAGGCTGGACATGGCCCAGCCGTGTTCTCTGGCAGCCCAGAAAGCCAAACGTGTCCTGAGCTCAAGGTGGGCAGCAAGGGAGGAGGGATTTTGCCCCTCTGCCCTGCTCAGGTGTAACCCACCTGCACCTGTGGGGTGCAGGAAAGACATGCACCTGTTGGAATGAGTCACAAAAATAATTAAAGGGCTGGAACATCTCTCCTATGGAGGCAGGCTGAGAGAAATGGGGCCAAAGGCTCCTGGGAGAGCTCACAGCCTTCCAGCACCTAAAGGAGGCTTATAAAAGATGGAAACAGACATTTTAGCAGGGCTATAGTGATAGGACAAGGGGTAATGGTTTTAAGCTGGAGAAGGGTCAAATCAGATAATATTAGGAAAAAAGTATCATGAGGGTGGTGAAACACTGAAGCCAGTTGCCCAGAGAGGTGGTAGATGCCCCATCCCTAGAAACCTTCAAGATCAGGTTGGATGAGGTGCCAATCTAGTAAAAAATGTCCCTGCTTATTGTGTGTGAGTTGGACTAGATGGCCTTTAAAGGTCCCTTCCAACCCAAACTATTCTGTGTTTCTTTGATTCTATGAAAAAAGATTTCTTCAGTGTTAAAGCATGTTGTCAGAGGGGTTGAGGCAGCCCTTAGTGACCCTGGAAGCTGATACTGCCAGTGTCGTGTAGTTCTTATGAAAAGAACTAAAGAGCAAAAAAGGAAGAAACATGCATCTAAAAGAAAGAAACGTGTGTCTACTTTGTTGTCTTTGGCTGAAATTTTATTAAGCTCTCTGGCACATTTCTTCACAATAAATTAGATAAGAATTTTTTTAATGATTGTCATTTCAATCAGAGTCACCTTTAGTTTGGTCAAAGCTTCTCCTCCCCCTTAAAAGTAAACTGTTATCAGACAGCTGAATGTCAAGGCTAAATTAGATGGTTTTGGTTTTTAAGTTGGACTTTTTCATGGCCAAATTTGGAATAAAACTACTGGAAGATACTTTGATCTAAAGCTTTTTGGCACACATTCTGTTTTCTGAAAATAATACCCATTTATGGTCCTGGGGTGTTTAGGAATTATGTGGAAGTGTTTTTGAGTGTCTTTTAGTGAAATTTGAAAGTACCTTTAAAGCACTTAACAAGTAGATTACACTGAGCAAGATGAAAATACAAACTTACATGGTTCTATTGTCATAGCAGAATATCAGAAAAATCCAAGATGAAGAAATCATCTTATATATTTTTTGTATTTTCTGAAGAGGGTACATTTACATTTTATAAATATATTTTATATTTTGAAGAGTTTTATATTGAAGAGGGTACAGTTTCATGACAGCTGCTTTGTCACGAGTGATTTCTGCAGTTCAAATGTTATTTGCATGAAAACTTAGCTCTTTTTACTTACCTGCTACCCATCATGCACCAAAGCTCTGACTTTCCCAAAGTGAGCTATTTCCCTGCAAAGGAAGCAGTTGTTTTTTGGTGTTTGCTTTCTAGCTCCTGGAGGCCTAAAACAGCAGGAGAGAGAGAGGCTGAGTGCTTTACTTGAAATTTTCAGGCTGAGCTAAAGGAAGGAGTGAGGTGTGGGAGTGAGACCCATCTCTTGGGCAGCTGGGGTGTGTTCTTTGGCTGCAGCCCAATTACTCAAAGTATTTTTAGTGGCCTTTAGTTCAGTGTAGCAGGTGGATGTTAAGGAAAACTCTCCTGTCTGATCATTCAGATGCTTCTCTGGGAGTCACACTCATTCTGCCTGAGGCTTTTAACTGCTGGGACTGAAGCCGTGTTGGCATTTGGAATTAAATAACTAATGTTCCAGTAATTTGGGTATCTTCTCCTGCAACACATACACATGTGCTTTTTATTTGTTCTGGATGTTATGGATTTAAAAGTTTAGGATCAGGTTGGATTCTTCTGAATCCATCTCTAAAAGTACAATCCAGATGTCCTGGTGTTTAGAACTGTCTTGCCAAAAGAATGGGTCTTTAGAAATCAAATGTGTTGATGATTTTTTCCCCTTCCCTTATCTTTACCTAAATTTCCTGCTTATATCGGGCTGAAGTTTTGTTTCAGTAAGTTTGGCAGGAATTGGATCATAACTGAGTTTAGAAGAAGCTGGAACACAAAGGCTGTTAAAAAACCAAAGTTTCAAGGCTGGTGTCTATTAGGTAAGAAGATGCTAAATGCTAAAGAGTTTACCAAAATCCAATAAAAAATTAGTGCTAATACTTTGGGAAAGGAGTGAATTTTCAGGAAACAAACTCAGGCATTGCTATTGAGAGTATCCACTGCATACAGACACAGGAACCAAGTTTCCAAACTCTGCATTGCTGTGATGGTGTTCGTGATGGTGTTCTTTCCTCAAATGCAAATGGAATGGATCCCAAGGGTAATGAGCTTCAGACCAAGCTGAAGCAAGAACACAAGGAGTTAGGACAAGGTGGAGTAACTCCTGGGAATGCTATGCAGCATCTTATTACATGTTATAGCAAGAGGAGGGAACCCAGACTGTTGTCAGAATTTAACTAGGAATATGGTTCTAACACTGGTACAGCCTTATTGTTGCTAACCTGAGAGGTGACATGCTGCCTTCCTGAGTCTGTACCTGGTCTGTATGGATGTCTATGAAATCAGAGCATCAATGCTACAAGGAAAAGCAATGATTAAGAAGGTCAAGCTGGGTAAGACCCCTGGGGATACATTTGCAGCATGAACTACAAGAATGTGACCAGGCATTTCAAGTTACTAATGAGAATGTGCTTGTGATCCTTTTAAACAGAGCTGATTTTAATTTTTTTTTACCCAGGATGAAATGATGTGAAGAAAAGTGGGGTCTGAGCACTTCATTAATGCTAGGAAAAAAAAAAAAAAAAAAAAAAAAAAAGAGGGTGTTGAAAATTATATTCCTGGTAAAATGCGTCCTGGCTTCTAGGCATGCAGTAAAGTAGTCACATCAGGCAACACAGAACCCCTAGTGTAGGATTCTTACTGTTCATCCAGGGGCATCAGACCAGGGAACCTACTAGATCTTCTTTATTCTGAAAGGAAAGAACAAGAAAACTGATAAAGTTATGGGTTGGCTCTGGCACAGGGAGTGACTGACTCAGCAGGTCGGCTGCTGGCTCAAGACTAGCAGAAGAGAGAGGAGAACCCTGCCCGTCTCAAAGTCTGCAATATCAACTCGACCCTGATGCATGTGGAGTGATTTTTGCATAGCATAGCAATTTCAAGTGGAACTGGTAAGTAATGGACCCTAAGCAAGCAAACAAACAAACAAAGAAAAAACAAACACAAACAAAGAAAAGCCATTTAAGATGCACAATGTATAATCAAGCTGTGGAACTCATTGCCTGCGGTAGAAGTGTTAGAAATGGAAAGCAGTTAGATACCAGTTGTGACTCAGGCAGGCCTCACAGGGTTTTGTCAGATGGTGGAAGAGTATTTTGAGAGAATCACAGAAGGGCTGGGGCTGGAAGGGAACTCTGTGCATCACCCAGTCCCAAAGCAGGGTCACCTGGAGCAAGTGGGAGACTCCACACCCTCCCAGGACAGCTGTCCCAGTGCTCTGCCACCCTCAATGGAAAGAAATTACTCCTGGTGTTGGGTGGAACAACTTTTAGTTTATGGCCATATGAGTGCATTGACCTGTTCTCCAATATTCTCTTGGCAGACCCTGTTACCCAGGGAATGGTGCTGACAGTTTTTTTGGGAAATTACAGGGATCAGCACATCTGGAGCACAAAGCATGGCTTCACCCTAGAAAACCCGCCTTCCATGAGTGTAGCATCTTCCCTACCAGGAAAACAAAAAGCTCCTGGGCTGGAGAGGCTGTTGGGCTGATAGCTGTGTTGCAGCAGCAGTGTTTATATTTACTTCTGGAAGGTGGGCACTTGTTTTGCTAGTGTGTCCTCTCTTATAACACAAAAGTCCTTCTCTTACCTCTGTGCAGTTCATTATTTGTAGAATGCTTTCGGGATCCCACATGAAAAGGCATTTTAGATACATTAATTATTAGTGTTAAGCACAGCTGCTGTGTCTGAGGGCTTTCTCCCAGCTGAAAATGGGTTTGACTGCAAGGAAACATGTTTTTCCAAGAAGACTGTATTTGTTTTAAGTCTGGGAAGCAGAGAAGGCAAATAAAGCTGTTTTGTTTAAAAAAAAATTCATGGGTGAAAATTATTTCTTCCCTTATTTAAATTAGAAGTATTTTTGTTTAATAAAAACTATTGTTTAATTCATCACGGGGAAATGGTCAAACACTAACAAAATTAATAATTTTTGGAAGAATGTAATTCCCTCAATTACTTTCAGTCATTTGCTTAGGTATTAACAGAAAATTTTCTTGGAAGCTGCCATCTCATTCAGAAAGGAGTTTAATGAAGGAAATAACTGCTGTGTAAAAAGCACACACTTTTTTTTTCTCCCAAGACAAAATTTTTCTTTAAGACCCTTCATACTACAGTACAGAAATTTTCTGTGATGATAGTGGGTTTGAAAGCTTGTATGGTGGGGAGAAATTCTTACCTATCAGGTTGTGTTCATGTGCTAATATTACTGATGGCTTGCTTTGCTGTTTAGGTTGCAGATAAGAGTTTTTGTTCTATACTCTGGCCATAAAAGATGTTTTGTTATTTTCTGATGTCAGCCACATCAAAATAAACATTGTTCTCCTGTTGAAGGGCCTCCAAAAGCTTCAGTCTGAAAAGAAATGAATGGTTTAGTCTTATTTACAGCAGTCATATCCTTTTCCCTTTCCAATGTTAAGCTGATGCTAAAAGTACCTGTTTAAGCCTATTACATGAGCTAATAATAGGGAGAGGGCATTGATTTAAAAAAAAATTGTATGAACTTATGCTATTGAGCTCATCATTCTGTGAGAACAGAGTATCTCAAGCAAGTGGGGAAAGCCACTTGTTTATCTGGCTTGTGCTCAGTGTTATGGAAACACAAACACTTGAAAAAAAAAGCAATACTGGAAGTGTTGAAACAGGCATGGGTGCAGTGCTAAACTGCTTCAGCAACCAGGAGGAACACCAGCAGAGAAAGTTTCTTATTCTTTGGTCCTTAGTGCCTCACTTACGGGTATTACCTGATGGTTCTTGTGACTGTGACTTGTGAGATAGGAAAAGGTGTAAAATCTAAAAGGTAAATGTCTTCCTTGAAGTGGTGGCTGGGAGCTGTGTTTAGCATTACCTGAGCACAAGGTTGGATATGGACAGAGAAAAGCCACGGGTCACTCTGCACTGCTCTCTTGCATCAAATTTAGAGGACCTTACCTTTTGTTATATTTGTCTTGTAATGTTTACCAAATTGGTGAAGGTTGGGCTTTGCAATTAGACCTGATGACTTTAAAGATCTTCTTCCAACCTAAATGATCTAAAAGAGTAAAAAACCTCTCCTTTACTTGCTTGGGGTTACTTTGCCTTGCATTATTGTGACTGGTGGGTGGGTGTGCAGATGTTTTCAGATAAGCAATTGCAAATGCAGGGCAGTTCAGCACAAAGAGAGTGGGTCAGGGCACTCCAATGTAACCTGTAAAATGGCCTGAATGCTGCTGTTGTCTGAAGAACTTTCCCAAATTAATTACAGATCAACTGTGAAAAAGTTTGAATGACCCTTACCAACCAAGGCGGCATTCCCCCAGCAAAAATATTGTCCCCATGTGCCCCAAAAACATTTAAGGTGTATTGTAAGTAGCAAGATAGGAAAATGCAGATCCTGTTTCCAGCTCTCTGTCTTTAGTCACTGGCAGTGCGCTGAAGGCTCTAGATCCATCTATGGTCATTTAGAGCTTTGGCCTGAGCACTTAACAGAGGACGTTTGGAAAGATTATGAACACTTTTTGCATTTTATTCCCCTCTGGTGTGCAAATTTCCAAAGCTGCTGTGATAATCTAGGCCTGGAGATCCAGCACAGAGCGTGTTGTCTGCAGGATTGTGTGTCCTTGGCTCACCATCAAGTGGGAAGAGGTTCTGGGTTCTGGGTTTGCACGTGCCTCTGCTTTTAGAAACAGTTTGGGCAAGTGGAGGAACAGTTCTGCAGAGCCATTACAGTCTCTTCTGTACATGATGTTTGGGCACATTTTAAAGCCCTTATTTCCTCAGCCATGAAATCTTCTTTGAGTGGTTGCATTCTGTCTTGGGAGTACTCTAGTCAGGGCTTTTCCAGCATGTGTTTACAAGCCTCTGTGGGTGTGCTTGCCATAGTAATTCCTGGCTACATTTTTTTGGGAATGTCTTGATACTCATAGGGTTTGGAGAGATAAGAAGCATTCCAAGTGGGAAATGACGTCCACAATTCCTAGTGGCATGGATCAAAGCCAAATGCCTAAGACTTCTTTAGAAAATCTTCCTCTTTGTAAGGGATGTGAATCTTTTATATTTTCTCTGTTTGTAATGAAGTCATGCTAATTCCATCAATATATACAACTGTTCTCATTTTACCCTTTCTCTCTGCTCACTGTCATTATCCAAAATAGTCTTCAACAAGAAAAAAAATAGATTAAACTAACCTCCTTTGTTTCTTATGTGCACCTTCCTAGTTAAATGTGTTTGAGCTGCTGAGCTATCACTTGTTGAGTCACAGCAAACCCTTAGTCCACATTATGACTAGTAGATATTTAATTGCCTGCTGAATTAAATTGTTCTTTCCACCTACCCGTGGTTATTTTCCCTTATCTTCTTTGACATTCACATTACAAAGTAACAATGTTGTAATTATTTCAAAAAGAATGAAATTGCTTTTCCTGTGAGACATTCGATCTTGGTAGCTCTAACAAGGTAGAACTGTTGGGTGGCAGGCAAGAATGTCACCCTGCAAAATATGAAAGAAAGGCACAGAAGGAACTACACACATTATTTGAGAAGGGAGGGGTCATCTTGATGTTGGCTGAGACAAATGTGAAGCTGAAGATCACTGTGTAGAGTAGGAGCATATAGGTTTTGTGTGCTGTGGTCAAGATTCTGATGAAAGAGACCCAAGAAGGAATCACCTACCCAACATGGAAGGTGTTACATCAGCACACCAACACTTGTAATCCATAATTAGGGCAGTGTGGACCAGAGTGTGGGAAGTGTTATCCATGGAGCAGTACTCCACCTGCAGTGATCAACACTTCACAGTGAATTCCATAGGAATTCACAGCATTCCTGAGGAGCTGAAGTTATGAACACCAAGGTGTAGTAGATTTTGCTGAGAGGCATGACAGGTCATACACATGAACTGTGTAAGGCCTGTGAGGGGAGATGCTGAGCTTGGGGTGGTGGAGAACACCACTGAGCTGCTGTCTTCAATCTGGGGGGAAATCTGCATTCTTGTCTCTGCAGTTCTGGTAGTCCCAGTATCCTGATGCCTCAAGGGGAAGAAGACACTCTTGATTCCTTGTCTGACCACTGTGTTTCTCCTTGTGAGTTCTGCATCCCTGTGCTCTGCACACACAGCCCTGGATGATGACTTTTAACTTTCATATTTCAAAGTATAGTAGGAAAAAACTTAATGTTTTGGACTGTCTCTAGATTCTTACCTGTTCTGCCTAATTAATGTGTTTTCTGCCACCATCTAGGGTTTTCCTAGGGTGTTCCCAAGGATCTGAAAATAAAGCTGTTGGTCCAGTCACTAAGCAATATATTCTGAGCAGCATCAAGGTATCCCTGTCAGCCCTGGAAGCAGAGGGCTTGGTTAGCATTTTAACTTGTCTGTCCACATAGCAGTGGCAAAGGACATTGCAAAAAAGTAGTGGTGGCTGCTGAGAGAGCGAGGGAACCCTCACTCTAAACCTTGAGAATCAATCCAGGTTTAACATAGAGTGTGAGGCGCATTCCGGTAGGTTTTGCCCTGATAATTTTGTATTGCAGCATCCATAGGAATGTCTGCGTACCACACGCCAGGGTTTCCAGCTGCTCAGGTGTCTCTCACCTGCCGCACCTGCACGGCCCGGGGGACATCTGGTGGCCAAAGCTGTCCTGGCATCCTGCACGGAATCCCGCGGAATTCGGAGCTCCCGAAATCCGGGCAGCACGGCAGGGATGGCAGTGACATGCCCACCCACCCAGCCAGCAAGAGTTTAACACAAAACTCTACAGATAACTAGTCCAGCTTAACCAGCTGGCTCGTTGTATGGGCACACTTTTTTCATACACAAATGCTGCTGCCCCGGTTTGAAAAGCAAATGGGTTATGTTCAGGCTCACTTATATGCAACCAAAAGGTTCTTTTTAGCCTGTCTGAAATTGCCGTGGGATCTATTAATATATTGTACATTTTATTATTTCTTTTGCTAAAAATTACATAGTCAATTCGTTTTCCAAAGCAAATAAACAGATTTTGCTTTGAAAGATCTGTGCTAGTCCAACTGGCGGATGAGCCAGTCCCAAAGCTGACAGATTATTCTTTTCTTTTCCAAAGATAGGAAAATATGATGACAAAACATCATGCAGGTCCTTTTTTTGAGGAACAAAATCCTTCTATTTCACCTCCTGCATTTAAGTTGCTATGTAAGTACAAAATAGTTAAGCTGAAAACCATCAACGGTAATATAGATCTAGCAGTTGGTCTGCATGTTTGTTTAACTCTTGCTTTCAAAGAAGAGGTTTGCATTAGAATTGAGACTCATATAATTTAATTTACCTGTAAATTACATGTTATTTATGTCAGCCATATATGCAGGGAAAAGTTCTGTTTCTTTCACTGAAATTGGGTGGGGGATAGAAATCTGCACTATCAGAACTATTTGCAGCACAGCCAGAGATCAGAGACGTTTTACAGGGCAAGCACCAAGTCTTTGGAACAATCCCCTACAGCACTTTTTCAACACGAGTCTCCTCCTGACACTGAGTATCTGGTTCTGAAAATGGCCTGCCCTCAGTAACCATTGTGCATCCCTGAAACTGGCAATACTATGCAATAAAAGTTGTCTTCTCTGTGCCCTCCTGGATGTATATAAAACTTGCCATGGCTGAAGTCTGTCTTTTGGGAAGTTCCAGAGGTAATTGTCTGGAGTTAACTTACAGGGCTCCTGTCAAAAGATATTAGAATTTCAGCAGCTCCTTGGCCAATTCCATGGCAGTACTAAAATAGCTGACTGCCTTACACATCAGCTGGTCTTGCTTAGGTGGAGCAGTTCAAATGTTTTTAAAAGCAAAATAGTTATCATGCTTCCATTGCTTCCTGCAGCAAAATTCTTCTGGCCAAAAAGGTTTCAAGGGAATGAGTGTCTTTATTTTTCTCTCCATCTATCTCTATTTATAGCTTATGAACGTTGGGAAATGTATGACAAGAAACTGGGAGAGGAATGGATTTTAGAACTTGAAGGTCAAATATTTTGTTCAAGGGAAGCCTGAGTTGTTCATGATGGAAAGGACAGCCTGATGGCAAAGCTATGTGCTGTGTTTAAGGTAACTGCTGCAAAGGGAAACTGATTAAATTCAGGATTAGATCTTCAGTGGACACAAAGGATTCTTTCTCACACACATACAGCGTTCATATGGAGTCCAGAGCCTCTCTTGAATCTCTTTTTGATATGAAATTCAGCAATCTTTATGACCAGATCAAGTGCTCATTTTCCTCATTGTTCATAACAGACGTTGCAGTCTGAGAAAATAATACTCAGTGTCAGTAAGAAATATTCAGCTAAGGACAAATAAAACTGTGTTCCATCATGAATTTCTTTCCCTACAACACACTTTCCCATGATCATTTTATCCACTAATGACTACATCCCAGCTGGAGCAGGCTGGCAAAATTAATCCAAAGTCCTTGAATTCAAGATGATTTAAATGGACAAGGGATCTTTTTCTGAGGTTATCAGTTTATAGTTGCCTGGCACTTGGCCTTCAAACTGTGAGCTGTATAATCCTTATCTTGGGAAAGTCAGCAGCAATATCTTCACTGACTTTAGCAGAAGTGGACCTTAGATCACTACTGCTCAACTATGATCCTTTGAATCATTTCACCCTCAGTGGCATACAGCTGTGTGTCAGATGTGATTATTTCATTGCTTATTCAGGTTTTCTCTCATTTCCTTCTGCTTTTCTATTGCAAATGGTATTTTGCCTTCACTGTTTCATATTTTACCAGACTTAATTTGAAATGCATTGGTTTTACAATTTTTAACACTACTCATTCATCCTGCTCCTTGTAATTTTCAATTCCACAGTCCAGGCTGGGATGTTAAAACATCTTTCCTATGAGTAGGGTAGCACTTCACCTTGGAGCTCTTTGGAGGCAATGTCCAGTCACAAAATCTCAGTCTAGGCACAAGGTTGCTCAGAAATTGTACCTGGGATCTTGATTCCTTTTAGACTTTATTAAAATAAAAAATGTAAAAAGGAGAAAAATATTCAAGTTTTCATTATATTGTACAAATTTTCCTGAACTATTGTTTTTCAACTTAGAGTGGGTTTTTTGTTTTTTTTTTTTTTAAATCATGCTGCTTCTCACTTTGGGGGAAAAAAAAGGTAAATCAACAAACTTGAAACACATCTGTGTTACAAGGCTCACTTCTAATTCAACTGACAGGTCTGGGTGATCCCAAAGAAAACAGAGAGTGGGTGGAAGCGTGAAAGTAACATTCTACTGCTCTTCTCTTACTTTGAATTGCATGTATTCATGAACACACTCACTTCAGGTCGAGGAGACCCTTGTTAACTTTAAAAATTAGAGGAGGCTTTGGTACTGCTTTCTTTGAAATGGTTTTTCCTGTTGTGTGCTGCAAGAGCAAGGTGTACAGGTGCAATGTATAATATACATGTATGCAACAAGTATTTGACTCAAAAATCAAAGCCCTGTAATATTTGAATTATTTAAAATAGGGGATGAAATGATGGTTTCAGCTGCAGTCAGCTGGGTAGGTGATGTCAGTAACTGACAAATTTGACCTAACGCCTGTTTATTGTGATACCTGGTATTTTTGGCAAACTACATAAACAAATATCCTGAATATTTTTCTTGGCAAACAGCATGAATACCACTCTTGCTTTATTCTCTTTGTCTCGGCAAATACTTTATGGCAAGTATTCATCACCAAATAAAGTGTGAGATCATGTGCAGTGCAAAGCCCATTAGGTCATGTATTTGGGCATTCTGCTGGGCTGCAAGGTCTGCCACAAACTTGGCCGAGCTGTGCATGATGCTGACGGTGTTTCCCATGCAATATGAATCAGATACCCTTTTTTCCTTTGTGCATAGAAGTGTGTACTTGACGTGGTGAGTAGTGGTGGTGTGGTACAGGGTTAGACTTGTTTGCCTAACCAAGACTTGTGTATAAAAATGACACATGTGAAACTGAGATGTTTGAAATATGCCCTTGTTAGGACTTTTAAAGTTTCATTCATGTGTTTTTTTTCCCATCCTGCCTTTGCCCACTATCTCTCTACCTTTTGTAGCACATCTCTGACACTTTCCTCTCCCACTATGTCCCCTGCCCCACTGGTGGCTTCAGTCAGCTTAAAATACCTCCACTGCCATGAGTAATGAGCTCCTCTTGAAAGGTCTCCATGGGAAATCTGAGACTTTGGCTTCTCCATCAGTATTTTCTGTGCTGCTGCTGGCTCTGACATGTGTCCTTCAGTTGCCAGAGCAGAAGTCAAGGGGGCTTGTGCAAGCTGAAACTCCTTTTCCAGCAGTGCCCCAGGCATATGAATATCTACCTGCCTCTAAGTCTCTTTTGAAACTCCTGCTAACTGGCTGACAAATGGAAGGTAGTCACTCCAATATATCCACATTTATATGGATCATCATCAAATATGACATCTCATTTTTAGAAATTACAGTGCACTGGAATTGTAGATGGGCTGCATGCAAAATGCTTCTTACTCTTGGCCTTCTAAGCATCAAGCTTAATGAACCCCTGGTGCCCCTGATGACTGTTGCAGTCCACACATGTACTCTGTTGTTTTTCAGAACTGCATGGATGTCAAATTCACTGGAATCAGTGAAAGAACTCCATCTAGCAGCATGTACCCTAATCAGTGGTGAAGCCAAGAAGTGTTTACAGGCAACCTGATGGCCAGATCAATCCTGCAGTAGGTTACTAACATGATCTTGGAGGGGTCTGCTAACAGGCTGAGTTACTGTTCAAAAGAAGTTAAAAAAGCTGCTGCCAGAAGTACTTTGATAGTGTTGTCAGTTTTTAAAATATTCCTTTTAATTCACTTTCCTTTATGCTTTCCCTATTAAAAAAAAAAAAAAAAAATAGCAACATTCATATTTTTGTAGCTTGGTCACTCTTCACCTCTGTAAATGATAAGTCTGAGAAAATTAACTCAGTTTAAGGTAGAACTTGAAATGTTTATGAAGGAAACCATAAGACACAGTTATCTACCTTAATATGGACTCTATGTGAGAACTGAGGGGGTCCTTTTCAGTCCTGTTTTTCCAGAACACATGCTGTAAAGATTCAGAAGATACAAATCTGCATGTACCTGGTACAGTACTTTCATGCATTTACAGTTTTATTCTAGAGTAGCAACAAGACTCTCAACAAATTCTTGCTATTTATAGCAGCTGCTGGCTGTACCTTCACCAGAAATCTTGGAGGACGCGGAAGATGGAGGACAATACTGGAATGTCTTGCCTGTGCTGCCCCTGTCCTTAGGTAATCACCTGGAAGTGAGCATTGAAGGGACCCATTTATTCTGCTGTGCCAGGAGGGGAATCAGGTACAGGTGGTTTATCTGCTCCTCAGTGCAAGGGGTGATGTGACAGAGCTTTCACATAAACCTTTGTAAATCTGCCCTGAGGTGTTTCACGGCATGGTACAGAATTGTGAAAAGAAACAATGTAATGAACATCTCAAAAATATGGATACTATCAGAAATTACTTCCCCATTATCTCTTGATACTAAGGATATGCTCTAACAGGGCAGTTGATTGTTGTGTTGTCCTGATTTAAGTGAGACTCTGGAGCACTGATGCTTCTCTGTCAGTTCTCTATTCCTTTGATGGTTCTGGATTAAATCTAAAAAACTGGCTTTGTTTAAGTCCCTCTAACAACTGGCAATAGAGTTAGTGGGAAATAACCTACTTGGCTAAGTCTCCCACACCGTCTACTGTGGCTTCATTTTACATAATTTGTTTTGTTAAATTTTGCACACTCTCCTCCCCCCCAGAAAACTCTTTTCTAGATGGCGAATGATCTGCCACAAAATCTTCTTGTGCCCACAGATGGCTTAAAGGCTTATAATTATTCTGCAGCTCAGAGCTGTTACTTCTGAAAGACAAACACCTACAAAAAACACACCCAAACCAAATCAAACCAACATGTTTGGCTTTCAGCTGGTGCCACCAGCCCCTAGACCCACGCTAGCCTGATTGTGGGTGCTGGGATAAAGGATACCATGTGTGAAGCTATCCTGGGCAGAGCAGAAAAGCTACAAACATTTTGATCACCCTACATGGCATCACAGACATTCTTTTGGATAATTGGGCTAAACTGGGCTTACAGTGCAAAGGGGACAGTGCACCCAGAGTGCTGCGTCCAGTTTTGGGCTCCTCAGGACAAGCAAAATGAGCTCCTGGAGAAGGTCCAATGGAGGCCCACAAAGATTGTTGAGGACTGAGGGAGCTGAGCCTGTTTAGTCTGGAGAAGACTGAGAGGAGATCTCATTAGTGCAGATAAATATCTCCAAGGCATGTGCCAAGAGGATGGTCCCAGACTACTTTTGGTGGTTTCCAGCAAGAGGACAAGGAGCAACGGCCATAAATTAAAACAATTGAAGATGAGGAAGAACTTTCTACTGAGGGTGGCAGAGCCCTGGAACAGTCTGCCCAAGGGGATTGTGGAGTCTCTCTCTCTGGCGAGATTCCAACCCCACCTGGATAAGTTCCTGTGCAACCTGCTCCAGGTGACCCTGCCTTGGCAAAGGGGGTTGGACTGGATGATCTCCAGAGGTCCCTTCCAACACTTACGCTTCTGTAATTCTGTAATTTTTTGATGTGAGAAGAGGTTGGAAAGATGGAAAGCCCAGCACATGTGAAAGCTTGTGCTGTCTGGGCTGCTACAGAGATAGAGAATACAGCTTGGGTTTGAAGTTTGGGGATGGGAACAGAGGGGAAACCCCAGGGGTGGCAGCTGGGGAGGTGGGGATGTGTCCTGGCTGTTTCTAGGGCCAGGCTGCGGCCCCTGCTCCTGTGATGGGACAGTGATGATGCCTGAGGACCACAAGGGAATGGATCTGAGAACATCTGAAGAGTATTTTCACTGTTCTGTGTCAGAAATAGTGCGGCCAGCAGGACCAGGGAAGTGATTCTTCCCTCGTACTCAGAACTGCTGAGGCCATTCTTCAAGTCCAGTTTTGGGCCCCGCAATTCAAATGGACATAGAGGGGCTGGAGTGAGTCCGGAGAAGGGAATGGAACTGAAGGGTCTGGAGCACAAATCTGATGAGGAGAGGCTGAGGGAGCTGGGAAGGGGCTCAGCCTGGAGAAAAGGAGGCTCAGGGGGGACCTTGTGGCTCTGCACAACTCCCTGACAGGAGGGGACAGCCAGGTAGGGGTCAGGCTCTGCTCCCAGGGAACAGGGACAGGAAGAGATGGCAAAGCTTCAGGCTGCACCAGGGAATTATGAAGAATTTATTCATAGGAAAGGTTGTTGGACACGAAAGGGGCTGCCCAGGGAGGTGGTGGGGTCCCCGTCCCTGA
>VZTT01074810.1:0-11041 GCA_013400855.1 Buphagus erythrorhynchus | reverse complement strand
CCTTGAAGATGACCTCATGCCCTGGATCAACCAGAAGCTCTTAGATTAAAGAGAAAACTACTCAGACATGCACTTCTGCATCTGTAGACATCCCACCCCCCTTCCTCCATTTCTCCTTCTGCCCCTATTCCCTGGAACTCACCTAGCCCTGAAAAATATCTTTGGTCTAGGAGGGTGTAGCAGATGGGATCGGGTGCACAGAGGGCACGCAGCGCCCGGCCACGGTGGAATTCCACAGACAGGATGTCAGAAGCAGGGTCAGCCCTCGGAGAGGAGCACCAGAGCATCCGGCAGTTGTAGAAAACAAGGAATCCTCCACTCTCAAAGTGCAGAATTAGCCTGGGAGAAGCAGGGAAGCTGGGAGTCTCTCATCAGAAACATCTCTGAACTACTTGTTATACTCTGCAGCTGGGCACTGTCCCAAGGCAAGGTGGCATCTTTAATGATTGCAGCCATGAAGCTTGGTGGGGAACCCACACAACTTGTGGAGAGTTTTTCTTTCTGCTGCCCTGTGACCCTGGATGACCAAGCCCCCAGCAGTACAGTCCACAAATCAGAGAAATTAATGTTAAAAGTAGCACAAAAAACTACTTCTAAAAATACTTGTACAGAAATAAAGTCATCCTTCAAAAAAATCAAAGAATCATAGAATGGTTTGGGTTGGAAGCGATCCCTGCCATGGGCAGGGACACCTCCCACTATCCCAGGTTGATCCAAGTCCTGTCCAACTTGGCCTTGGATACTTCCAGGGATCCAGGGGCAGCCACAGCTTCTCTGGGAATCTGTTCCCCCTTGCTCTGTACAATTCCAGTGGGATATAGGACACAAACCAGAGCCATGTTTTCAATTCACTACTGCCTTCAACAGCATCACTCCAGCCTGTGATTCCAGGTGTATGAGACATTTGCTATTTATCCAAAGCTTTTTTAAAAACACATAATTGGGAGAAAGTGGCATTTTTAGGGCATGATTCAGCTGGGCATCCTAAAACTTCTCTCTTCAAGATAAAAATTTTAGTAGAGCTGGTATTACAATCCCCAGGCAATTGCATCCTACAATTCCACTGTGGATTCTCTGGTTGAACACACCCCACATTCACTCATGCCTTTAAAATTATCAGAGAAAATCAAGGCTAAGGGCATTCCCACACAGATCTGGTTTGGGAGAAAAGAGAGGAGGAAATACCTGGGCACAGGATCCTTCCAGTCCCCCCTTTTATTGGCTCTGCTTGCCCTTGAGAACTCATTTGCCCGGATGCTGCCGAACATGCCAAAGTGGATGCGCAGCCAATTGCCTCGACCCTCTGCTGCCTCTGGGGCTTCAGATCTTGAGTGCTGGGGTTCCTGCAGCTCCTCATCCTGGGAATGGGGTTGTGGAGCACCAACCTGTCCTTGCTGTGCCTGGGCAGGACAGTGTGCCCCACAAGCAGCCTCTCTTTGCAGCACTGTCTCTTCTGCAGTTGCTCCTAAGGGACCTTCAGCTGCCACAAATGCCAGGTACAAGTTCTTGCCGTGAACCTGAGAAAAGAGGTGGGATGTGCTGATGATCCATAAAGGATCATTCTAGAAACACTTGGGTTAGAATGGACCTTAAAGCTCATCTCATTCCAAGCCCCCAGCCATGGGCAAGGACAACCTCCACTAGATCAGGTTGCTCAGCCCTCATCCAACCTGACTTTGAACAATTCCGGGGATAAAACATCTGGCTGTTTCAATACAAGTGACTTATTTTCTACAACCTCTATTAGAGGGAACATCAGCCCACCCTGAACATGGGATTCATCAGCATCCAAGCCATTCCCATGAGAGCTGGGGTCATCCTTGCAGATTCCTGTCTTTGCCTGCCTGAAGCACAAGGTGTTCAGATGCTACTCAATTCTGAATCTCTCCCAGGGGCTCCCATCAGGCCCACCAGGAGACACACTCAGGGATTTGAAATTTGTCATCATAGTTCTGATTCATCTTCCCACTTTGTGCTGGGTGCATTTCATGCTTTTCATTTTGCTCCCTACCTTTAATCAGAGGTGAGGCTGCACCAGGGTTTGGCCAGTCCGGTCCAAATCATCATCTGGAGGTGTCAGGCCGGTGAAGCCCCAGCAGGGCTGACCTAGTGTGACTTTTGACAAGTACCCACAGTACAGACACCTCAACTTAGCCAGGTGAAACCCCCAGGGAAGCATTCACAGCTTCTGCACCTTCTGTCACCCAGGTGCAGGACAATGGTGACTTCCCTCAGACTTGTCATGGATCTGTAAATTCAACTGTAGCACAGCTCACCTGGGAGTCCTGGAGCCTCAGGGCGTTCAGGTCATTGACACTGAGCTTCTGGCTGCTTCCCCCCACCTTGACCACCACTTGTCCCACAAAAGGGGAGGTCAGCAGCTGGAACTTCCTCACTGATGGGCCCTCTGGCATCTCCAGCAGCTGCAAAGGGATTAGCAGGTCTTTGTCACACTCTGCCCTAGACTTGAAGGGAAGCTGCAACTCAGAAATACACAATACATTCTCCTAATTTTCCTCCTTAAGTTCCTGTGGCAAAGTCTATGAAGATAAATAGGACCAGGGAGGTGGAGGAGTTTCCATCGTAGTGGATATATGTAATTTAATCCAACACAGCCCTGAAAAACATACTCCAATGGTAGTTTTCATACTACAAGCAGGAATTTGGCCTGGGGAATTTCCCCAGGTCCTTTTTTCCTGGGGCAGTGGAAGGTTTCCCTGCCCACATCAGGGGAGTTAGAAGTAGATGATCTTTAAGGTCCCTTCAACCCATTCCATTCTGTGATTTTATGATTAGTGACCCAGAATGAGCACAGGCCAGTGACCCATCTTTTTTGCAATACACCATGGGAAGTGCTGCTCCCATGGAAAAAGCAGCCCTGGAATGAGAACATCTCCACCTCACTGCTTGCCCCACTGACTGCAATGGCATGGAACCAGTTGGGGAGCATTCCTACACTCTGCTAACAGCATCTGGGAGCAGAAGGCTCTGGATGAGGGGGAGATGAAAAGTAGATGTCTTGCAGTTCCTTGCAGGATGTCACACCAATACATAAGGAGTTATTTCTGGCATGAAGCCCCAGTCACTTGCAGTTCTTCTGAGGACTTCTGCTGGCTGTGGGTGTACAAGGAAAGCTCAGTTTGGCTTTCATCCCAAAGCACCAGTTCTCCCTGCAGACTAATCCCGGAGACCAGCAATGACCAGAGGCTCAGCTTCAAGCTCCACAGCACTCAGTACAGGGCTCTGAGGCACCTGGCACAGCTCTGAGAGAATCTGATGAGAAAAATCAACAGCAATCCTGGGGTCCCCCACCAGAATAGCCATTCCCACCTTATGCCAGCCATTGCTGTGCTGCAGCACAAACTAAATCCCTTTTGGAAGGGCTCAGGAGGAAACATGTTAGGGAACATTAATTTAATGTCTTAGATCCAGGTACAGCTATTAAGTGGTCATCGAAACTAGATTTAGCAAGGGTAAAAGACTGAACTTCAGTTCTCTGCCTTCAAGGGCATGTGATGATTATTCACAGGCCTGCTCCAGTTTTAGCCAAAAAATCTGCATCTTATATTGATCAAGAGACAGCTAAAGAGATGCTCTTGCTGCCAAAGGCACCAGCAGCAGTTTGGATCCCCAGAAACAGCTGGGCACAGGTCATCCAAGGAGTCTGCCCCGACTATCAGGCACTGGCTTCATGTCAGGCAGCACAGACTGAGCCCCAGGCCAATGTATGAGCCACAGCTCATACAGCCCAGAGCTCACATCCCAGGGAAGTTCATCACCTCCAGAGCTCTGACTGCTGCTAAATCAGTTCTCCACAGGCTCCTTGTGAGCGACTGGAAGTGCTGGGAGCTCTGTAATGTATTAATGCTCACACTGCCCCAGCTATAGCCTGTCTGACAGCAAAGGAACACTCCTCCTCAAGAGGGAAGACTGCCCTGTTCCCCAGCACATCAGAACCACCAGCATCTGCCATCCCATGTACCTCCTTATTTCATGTTTTTACTCTAGACCCACTNAGCTCTGCCTGCACCCAGGGATTGCCCTATGACCTTACACCCCTGAGCCAGGCTCCTGCAGGGACTTCATGGCACAGCTCTGACCCTCCCCATGCAGTCAGGGGGGTGCAGAGCTCTCCCTCTTCTCACATTCAGCCAAGCTTCAATTTGCAGACATCCTAAGAAAACAGGCACTGAGTTCCCACCCCATTCTCACCCACATTGCCCCAGGGCAGTGAAGGCACCGACTGCTTTTCCCCGAAATCCCACATTCCTGCATCCAGCTCTCATCCACTGCTCTCCTCAGGCCCATCTCATCCATTTGGGGAGCAGGCTGGGCAGCCTTTCCCCCATACTTCATTACCATCCATCTGCACCTCACAGCCCTTCCTCTGCCCCCAGCCACCCCCCACCGCACCTCTACCCACCCTCAACAGAACCTCCTGCAGCCAAACCCCTTCCACCCACTTCCTTTTATAAGGGAGGAAGATCCTCCCCCCCAAATCCCAGGGGAGCTCCCCAGCTGGCTGCCAGGGCAGGGATGGGCTGCTTCCAGGTGCTGGCCTCACTCACCCCACCAGCTGTACCAGTCTGTAAACTGGTTGGACTGGGAAGGCAGCTGGGCAGTACCTGGCAGGGTGATTGGGTGCTTAAAGGAGGGCTGTGCTCTGCCACCTCCCACTCTGTAGGGGCACAGCCCTTGCTGACAGCCTGATTTCAGCTCGAGGGTGTTGTCTCTGAGTCCAGCTGGAAGCATTCAGGCTGAACAAGGCTTACTGAGTAAAAGTTAGTGAGAAGACCAAAAAGCTAAGTCA
This sequence comes from Buphagus erythrorhynchus, assembly GCA_013400855.1. Taxonomy (NCBI): domain Eukaryota; kingdom Metazoa; phylum Chordata; class Aves; order Passeriformes; family Sturnidae; genus Buphagus; species Buphagus erythrorhynchus. The sequence goes on along the minus strand of VZTT01074810.1, from coordinate 6,231 downwards.
TGATGGTTATGGTTTTTAAGTGCCCCCAAGGGCTTTCCCCCTCTCTGCTGCGTTCAGGGTGTTACCAGTACTTTTCTTCATTTATATTAAAATCATAGTCACAGACTGGTTTGGGCTGTAAAGGACCTTAGAGATCATCCAGTTCCACCTCTCTGCCATGGGCAGGGACATCCTCCAATAGACTAGGGTGCTCCAAGCCCTGTCCAGCCTTTGAGCTGCTCCAAGCTGGGTCTGTCACCTCTTGAGTTTTTCATCCCAAATCCTACATATAGGAGAGGGCTCTGTATGGCTCTGGGGCTTGGAGGCAACATTGATTCTTCTGCAACGACTCATTGCCTGGGAATTCCCAGGTCTAGGCAATTAATTTACCAAATATTTTGGTTCTCGTTAATAATGTAATATTTATTATATAGGAATTTTATATAGGACAGGAGTAATGGGTGCAAGTTGAAGGAGGTGAAATTTAGATTAGATGTTAGGGAGAAATTATTAACTCTAAGGGTGATGAGACACTGGTTGCCTAATGTGGCTGTGACTGCCCCATCCCTGAAAGTGTCAAAGGCCAGGTTCAGTAAGGCCTTGAGCAGCCTGGTCTAGTGAAGGTGTCCCTGCCCATGGCAGGGGGTGGGACTAGATTAACCTTAAGGTCCCTTCCAAATCCTTAACATTCTATGATTTGGATGAACATTTCTACCATGAGGGTGGTCAGACACTGAGCAAGAACCCAGAGAGGTGGTGGGGTTTCCATCTTGGGGTATGCTCAAAATTTGACTGAACAGGGCTCTGAGAAACATGATGTCATCTTTTCTGACTTAAAATTCCCTGTAATTCTTTCATTGTGAGCTCTCTGGGACAGGACCCACTTCACCATTTCTTCTCCACGTGCATTTAATGTTTTCAGTATTTTATCATTTACCCCCCACCCTCTCCAAGAAGCCTACAAGGGTAGACAGAATTAAGCAGAAACCTTCTGGTTTTATTATCATTGTTTTATTTCCATTAGTTCTAAAGGTGTAGAAGTTACGTGGATTGGTAGCCATACTACTTCATAATAGATATTTTTTTACATCTTTAAATAATTACAGCTTGTTCAGTTGGTTGGTTTCCCTCTCCCCCTTACAAATAACTGTTTCCATGAGATCTTCCCAGATGACCTGGGAAGCTTCAAACTTTATACACAGGGAGAAAAAGAAAGGGCAAAACAAAACACCACCCCTGACATAGTCACAGCTTCAATGTTACATTGAGAGTTGCTGATTGGTTTTAAAGCTCCCTTGCAATATTCCTGAGCTCTTCCTGATTGCACCCTCTCCATCCAAGCCCATAAGATTGCAAGTGATCTGTTGATCTTGTCTGATCAATTTACAAAGAATAACTGAAGTGAATCAAGATACTGCACTTCCACAAAGAGCAAAGACATTTAGAAGTGCTTAAATGACCTTTCTTGGCTCCCTGTCCTGATTCTCATCTGCCCATCTCACTTTGGTGGCCATTGGGCCAGTGCTAGGGTCTGGTTTGATACAACCAAACCTTGTGCTGTAAACCCTTCAGCATCAAAATTTTCCTGATTAGGGATGATCTCAAGGGGAACAAATCCCACAAATGCATTTTTAAATGTGCTGAGGTGTTTTGCAAGAGTAGACCCTTCCCTCTTGCTCCTCAGGGAAGGAATAGTTCTCAGTCCTGTATTTGTTTAGGACCTGGTATGGATCTCACTAGGTTCTCCAGCAATAAAAACAACAATAAAACCAATAATTACTTTGCCTTAATGGGTCTCTAATAATTGTATCTAATTCATTCCCAAAGCAGGCTCTAACTGCCTCCCCCATCACAGGCAGGAAAGCAGAGCTCAGGTGGCACCTGGAGTTTTGTAATTGTCACCTCTTGCAGGAAGGAGCTGTGTGACCTGAAAGTGGAGGATCTTTAATCCTCTTGTCCTGTGAGTATCCCTTGGTCTGTCACTTTTGGAGTTTGCCATCCTGCATTGGCCATCCCAGCTCCTACCTGCAAGATGTGGCTCTGAGTGATTCCTGGGCTTGGAGACCATGTTCAGCCTCCCACAATGACTCCTTACATGGGAATCCCCAAACGTGAGCAATTAATTTGCCAGTGATTCTTGGAAAAACATTTCCAGCATGAGGGTGGTCAAACACTGGAACAGGAACCCAGAGAGGTGGTGGGATTTCTATCCTTGGGAATAATCAAAAGTTGCCTGAACAGGGCCTTGAGAGATCTGATCTCATCCTTTATGAGTTATATTATTCTTTAATTGGGTCATTAGAAGCTCTGAAGAAGGGGACCCATCAATTATGGTGTGTCTGTACCCCACCTGAAATGGTGATGCTGCATCAGAGGTCAGTCTCTCACCATCCTGATATCAGCATTGGCCTGAAAAAGACAAAATCTCTTGGGCCAACAGCAGCTCTGCAACAGTTTTGGGTGATTGAAAAGAACCACAGAACCTGCTGTATCCAAACTTCTGCTTTTGGCACAGAAAGGGGGACAAAAGAACTAATTTCTACCCCTAAAGAGTTGTCCTCTACCCCTAAAGCTGTCCTCACAGCTCCCAGAGCTTCACCTTTTAAAAGCAGGTGTCTTGTTCTGTTAGCAGGGACTTGTAAATGCTCCTCACTCTGTTTCAAGAATTGTTTTTCAGGCTTTGAGGAAGGCTAAAATCCAGTTCATAAATCTCTACCAAGGCATATAAGGCAGATATGTTCGTTCTGCAGGGATTTTTCCTTCTGGCATTATAAGCAGTTCTTTCTGGCATCTCTGAGTCGTTTTTAAGGGCAGAAGAAAAATTCCACCAGGGAATTTGGCTTTGAGGGAAGGAGGAGGAGCACAGCAATAGGGAAGGGAAGATAGACAGAGCCACTGTGAGCCTCCAGATGGAAAGGGAAATGGAGGTGTGGTTGGTCTGGACTTTTAATCCTCTCTAGGAGGCTTCACTCCCTCTTGGACTTTCCAGGGTAGTTCTGGGTATCTCAAAATTTAGCATGAGCCACATGGCAATTTGTGGTGCAGGCTGCTGTGTTATGGCCAGGAATTCACAGCCAGATCCCAGGAGAGCTCAACTGCCATTTAAAAGGGATTTGCTTCAAGGAGGAGTTTGGCTAAAGATCTTCCTGTCAATGGAGAAACACCTCTGTGTTTTCACCTCAAATTCATATTTTTCAGTGCTATTTCTGGCCTCTTCTCTAAAGCCTAGCAAGTCTGAACAAAACCACAGAATTTCATTTCTTTTCATTCATGTTTCATGAATGTCTTTCCCTCATCTGCAATTAGTACTAATGAGGCTAAACACTGCCTTAGCTCTGCAAGACAGAGTGGGAACTGGTGCAAACACCACCCAGCTGTTCCCATGGCATCATTGCCATGGTGTTTTTCTCTAGGGAGTGTGGAGGCTCTGCCACCCCTCCAAAACCCTGCAAATCTGAGCTGTGGAGAGAATGGGGAATACAGGAGGGTCCAGGACTCTCCAGTCACGACCAGTCCAGTTGAATCCTTCTCCTTAGAGAAGCTTTTACATCAGTGGGAGGAAAAGGGTGAGTTCAAACAAAGAAAACACAATGCCATTCTTTTGCTTCAAACCTGTCCATGGCTCTCCTCTTCACCAAGCCATGATTCTTAGTTTGTGTGGAAGAGCACTCCCTGTGGGAGTGTTAAGCAGTGGGAGACAGAGGGTGGCACATTTGGGAGCGTGGCACAATCCCCCTTAGAGATTTTTCACTTGGTACTTCTGTACTCGAGTTCTGGGTGCAAGGAGAAAAAGAGAGGAGCTGGGGAGGCAAGAAGGGTAACAGAGCTTGGGAGCAGACAGAAACAAGAGTGAAGAATCTTGCAGGATGAGGTCTCCCAGGAACTCTGCATGGACAGGCAAAGCTGTCCTTCCTTGGAAATGTTGATGCAAACGTCATGGGAAGCATCTGCTGAAGCACTTGGACTGCCCAGGGGAGCTGTGGCATCTGCTGTGCTGGAGTTTGAGTTTGTTAAACCAGAGGCAGAGCAGTCAGGGCTGGATTAGGCAGGACTGATCCCTTTGGGAAAAGGGAATGAGTCAGTGGGCTCTTAGCATCTCTTCCAACTCCATTTGCCAGGATTGCCTGGTAGCTGAGAGCCTTATGGGCAAGCAAACACTCGAGTCTTGTTTAATGGAGTTGTGCTTCTCTTGCAGGCAAGCAAGTCTGTTCACATGCTTGATAAAGAGAACGGCCCCTGCCACTTCCAGTAGGGGCTGAAGCCACTGCTTGTTGCAAAAAGTGAAATCCTAAAGGATTAGATGTGGGAAATTGTCATGAGCCAGCTGTTAGGGGGAAAGTGGGCACTCACAGTACAGCCAAAAATAAGTGACAGTCAGATTTCATCAGTGGCATCCAAACCAACATAAAAATAGGCAAAATAATTAAATTATCTGTCTGAAAAGCAATGGCACAGCAGCATTAGAAGAGCATCTTTCACTTGCTGTGCTCTTGAATCATCCCTAAGCCTGGCTTGTTGCTATCCATCAGGGAAGAGCCCAGCCATTTCCTCCAGCATTTGATGACCAGCATGGGTCTCATCTACCTTCTTCCAGAAGGTTCCTTCTTCCAAAATCCCCCTTTGACTTTGGACAGACCTACTCTAGGCTCAGCCAACAACCTTTTGGAAACACAGTCCCACAATTTTGTAGTGATAAATAGGAAAGGAGTTACTGTTAAATACGGACATTCATGAACTTTCCAGACCATCTAGGAAAATGAAGACAATGCTCTACATGTGTGAGCTGAGGAGGAGGGGGGATGTCTCTTTTTTTCTCTGCCCTACATCATATGAAATCCACTAAAGCCACTAAAGAATCTTCTAGTGAATTCTATTCAGCAAACTGTCCTGGAACTGGCTCTGTTTGGTGGAAGATCACTGAATTTGGGTCATGAGAAGACAATGGCATTTTCTTCTGTTCGGGAAAAGAACAGGTGGTGACAGAAGAAGTGTCTCTGCTCCACCATTGTCTGAATCTTAAAATGCCAGGTATTGTTAAATAAAGCTCAAGAGCTTTGTCCATCTCTGTGTTTCTGGCTGTTTCATAGTAAGAGGTGACAGTCAAATAGAGAGGCTCATTTAAAGTGGTGAAAAAACCTTCAAATCCTTGAGTTGCTCTGAGATTTGAGTCTTCTCTGTTCATTTCATAAGGGTTCCCCTCCACCTTGGATAAGTTCTCTTTACCTCTTTGTTGGAACATCTCACAAGGGGAGAGAAGGCAGGAGAGCAGGGGAGGTGGAGACAACATTGACTTGATGATTACGTGGCATCTTCTTCATCTCTCAAGCGGATCAGCCTGGAGTTCATAGGGAAGGGGCCAGGTTATGCAGTTATGATGTCCCCGTGGTTCTCAGCCAGCACCAGGCTGTTCCAGGAGTCCTGTTTGGAGCTGGTTTGGGGAGACTGGCTCATGGCTGTCTGGTAAGCCTGGGGGGAAAGCTTCAGAGCTGAGATTGCAGGGTGAATGGATGATCCATGTCCAGACATGGCAGAGACTGAGAATGCCTATGGAAAAAGGAGAATGCTGTGAAAAATGCTTCAAACCTTAGAGGACCATGTGAATCCCTTTAGTGTGGGCTGGTGCTGTTGTAAAAATGTGTCTGGATTTGCTGCAGGGCTGGAGATTGCAGCCTATGTGGGACACTTTGGGCAGGCTCTTTCCTCCTCTCTCCCTTTCCTTCCAATTCTAGAAACACAGAATGATTTGGGTTTGAAGAGACCTTAAAGATCATCTTGTTGCCACCCCCTGCCATGGCAGGGACACCTTCCACTATCTCAGGTTGCTCCAAGCCCTGTCCAGCCTGACCTTGGGCACTTCCAGGGACCCAGGGGCAGCCACAGCTTCTCTGGGCACCCTGTGCCAAGGCCTCAGCACCCTCACAGGGAAGAATTGCTTCCCAATATCCAATCTAAACCTCCTCTCTTTCAGTTTGAAGCCATTCCCTTTGTCCTATCACTCCAGACCCTTGCAAATAGTCTCTCTCCATCTTCTCCTGCAGCCTCCCTTCAGGTGCTTGTCTTTAAGTACCTAAGTAAATTTTTGAGGATATTCTCCCCATGTCTACCATCCTATTTCCCATTATTTTTCCCACTGCCAGCACCTCTCCTCCATACCTGAGAAACAGGGCTGGGGTGCCCATAGTGAGATGAGAGCCCGGGTTCTGTTTTGATGGGGCGCATTTCCTCGGTGGTCGTGGTGCTGCTGCTGCTGCT
>VZTT01074731.1:16279-53066 GCA_013400855.1 Buphagus erythrorhynchus | reverse complement strand
CCTTAAATTGGGATGAGAGAAGTGTAGATGTTCAGGGAGAGGTTTAAGAAATGCTTTAAGCTTTGGGTGTGCAGCAGAAACATAAAGATATCTTTGGAGGGTTTTTTAAGACTGAGAGGCTGTGGTTTGGTGTGCACCCCTGAACCTTGATCATTAGGTACCAGAAATACACTGTGCCTAAGCCTCTTGATTCAAATTTATTCTTGAACTATATTCTACCTATGTCCCCTAAAACATTAGATGGGCCACAACTCTGAGGAGTTTTTATTACCTGGCAACAAATGGCACCCAGCATCTCAGGGATCTGATTAATGATTTAGAGATGCTTTTTTACTTGAAATTTTTATGTGGTTGGAATAATACTTAATATGTGGTATTCCAGTGCAAACTTCTCTTACAGCAATACCAATCACAGCTTGCAATATTACTGTGTTTGTCCATTAACAGCACATTCCTTTTTTTTAATTCAGGTGGGGGTTTTTTTGGAAAGGTGTGTATGGGACAGTTGTTGAATTTTTATGGATAAGCAGTTCCAAAACAAACAAAAAAATTTCGAAAATGTGGTAAGGCCAAGTTTATCCTCTAGATACTGATGTGTTCCCTTAAATCTGTCTATCAAAATAGATGGCATCTTAATATTTTTTGTTTACTTAGTAAATCCTGCAATGCTGATATAATCTTGTTTTATTCTCTTGGCTGGTTTAAATATTGTGTCAGAAACATAAAACTGTAGTGCTTCCATTAACGATGCATGAGAAGGAGTGACAAGCACTTCACTTGGAGAACTTAGGTTCTGAAGCTGGGACACGGATGAAATGTCAGTTCCTGATTCCACATGGTTATGAAACCTGCCAAAAAGCCATTGCCCCGCCTCAGACATAAGTGTCCTGAGGAAATGAGCCCAGCTGGATACTGGCCCTGTTGAAAGGCTGGGGTTCTCATTTATTTCTTCATCCTGACCAGCACTCACAGGGACACGGAGAGACAGGTGTGCTGGGCACAATTCCAGATGGTCATTTCAGGGATTCTTTGGGTTTGCTTGGTCCGTCATAACCCAAAAGGGAAGTAGCAGTGCACATGACAGATGAATGAAATCTGGCTCCCTGACATCAGGAAAGCGGTCTCCAGCCTGCACTGCCTACAGTGTTTGCAGTCAGACCTCCTTCTCTCAGATGCAACCACACAGGTCAGGTCTGGAATCTGCATTGGCCCAGATGCCAGTTGAGAGAAGGTCATTGGATGCACAGGCATAGAGATTTGGAAATGGCATTTGAACTCAGTTTGGGAAATACAGTCAAGTCCTTGAGAAACTAGGCCTTTGTGCACTTTCAGAAGTTATTGAAATTCAAATATTCATTCTTCTCCTTGCCTGGGGAAAGAGAAGGCTCCTCAGGGAGGGACCTGGTCTCATTAGAAAGTTTCTCTAGCTGAATACACAAAGTGCTAGCCTTTCCTGGCTGGTGGTCATTGTCCAAGGAAGCCCTTCTCCTCACATCCTGGGTGCCATCTGCTACAAGGATGGTGCCCAGAAAAGCCTGGTGGCAGTGGCTAAAGCCAGCAATTAAAGTGAGGCACAGCTCTGCTGCTTATCCCCTTTCCTCCAAATAAGAACTTTACACTTCTTTTAGACTTGATCTTGCTGCAGCTCACCCACCCAGACCATGGGGCTCAAATCAAGATATGATCCAGCTGTATCCTGATGTTCCTGGAGAAGCTGTTTCTATCAGATGGGGTTAAGTAACTTCAGGGCTAACATAAACCATTTTGTTGTACCCAGTTACCTGGCAGCTGGAGTCCTACCATCTGGTTACATGTTAGCTTTTGTACACATATTTTTTGAAATTCATTTAGTTTAGTTAGTTAGTTAGTTACTTAGTTTGCTTTTAAATCTGCCCCCATTAAATTATTTCTTGAGCTGTGGGCTAAAAGTTTGTTCTATCATTAAAGTCCGCCTTCACATGAATAGAACGCCTTTAGTGATGGTAGACCTGATTTACAAATAAGAAAGGTGTGGACATGAAGCAGTGACATAAGTCTGCCCTTTGAAAATGGAGTCAGTGGAATGCATATCTATAAGGTGAACTTCTGAAAGTGATACACACAGGAATTCTTAAGGATTTCAGTGCTAAGGTGGTCCGATCCATTATCCAAGTCCTAGCCTTTTTACAAATTAATACGTAGAACCAACATCTACATAACAAAGCAGTCAGTGCACCAAATATTGGTGACTCTTCTCTGAAGTTAGGAAACAAAGGAAAGACTGAACAGGTTGTATTGAAGGCATTGAACTTTTCCCCAGGAGGACTTTTAACATTCCTGGCTACACCTGAAACCCTCTGTGACTTTGATCAATGCATTTTCTAGTTTAGTCTCTGTATTGGATTTGAAAAGGAAGAGAGAGGAAGTAGTTCACAGCAAGGGTATCTAACATTGTAGGATCTTAATGTTTTAGATAACAAGAAATACTAATCCACTGATGGAAGATAAGTTACTTAAGGTGATCAGACTTATTCCAGAGAATCCCAATTCAGACACATTTCTTGGATAGTCAGGACCAGTTGGGACCCTTCTATCTTTATCTCAAAACAGTGAATGAGAGAACACCACTAACCACAAGTAAAGTTGTGGTGCATACAAAACTATGTGACCTCCACTACTGAAAGAAGTGGAACTGACCATCGCTTGTATTCACTGAACATTGGCCTAGGAGAGTTGTGTGCCCTAAACTTGACCCCAAGACTTGTTTATACCACACAGCAGTGCTTATGCATGATGCCCAGACCCAGAGGAAGTAGCAAAGAAGTGTGACATCTGAAATAGTAATTCTGTTTTGGTGCTTAATTACAGGTCTGGGCTAAACACTCTACTGAAGAATATGATTTACATATCAGAAGTGCTTCCTGGACTTCTGCATCTATTTTTTTAACAAGTGGGTTTTGTATTATAGCAGGGCAGTCAGAGCCCTGCTTTGGCCATTTATTGACCAGGCCAGAGGCAAGATTCAATTGAAGAAATTTCACCCCATTTGTGAGATTTTCAAGAAGACTACAATACAGAAAAGGTAGGGGGTTGAGGAAGGAGAAGAGAAGGAATACTGTTGAATATATGGTGTATAAATGTGTAGTAGTAAAAGAGAAAAACCATCGCCCTTAAAGACAAACAAGTTAAGTGGAACAAAAAAGATATGTAATTCACTTTCCATGCAAATCAAGAATTTGAGATTAACTATTCTGTTCCATTGCTAAACTGTAAAGCACTATTTGTATCTATGACTCCATAAATTAATTTTACTTTGATTAAAGGTTTTTGACATTAGAATTAAGACAAAATTATAATTTTGGCAAGGCTTCTTTATTCTTCCAACTTCTCTTGCAAAAGCAAAAGCTCACCTGAATGGCAGAGTTTCCATCATGTTTTTTTAGAGCCATCTTCATTTTTCCATTGGAAGAGAAACTGACAGGGTGACTGATGAATCGTCACACACCATGACTTGCACTTAGAGAAACATATGAAAAAGCTGTGAAGCGCAGTATGAACAATTTCCTAGGCTACAAAAAAGAACATTGAAATCTTGTGGTGATCCAAAGACTTCTGTCACTGGGAAAGATTAAGTGTTTCAGGAATATTTCAAATGAAGCTGAGAACTCAAATTGTCCATGTCCAGTTAATAGCTCCAGCTTTTTCCCCTGAGCAACTTGTTTATTTTCCTTTTCCCCATGTATTTCAAGAACTAATGGTTACACATCACTTTGGGGAAAACAAAACAAAACAAGATCACTTCCTCAAGTAGACCCAGATTTGTAGCTTAATTGATTCATCTTCATTTCAAATTCTCAGTTAATTTTTGATGTTGCTGTTTAATAAACATGGCCATCTATTTTCCTTATGTGTAGCACTCTGTAAATCATCTTTAGAGCTGCTATATCACAGATTAGTGTGATAGATTTAAGTGTATCAAGATCTTTATGTGGAGTAGACCTCATAATGAGCATATGGTATAATACTACAATGCTGCTAATGGCAATAAAATACATTTATACAGAACATATAGTATACTTTCTTTTCAAAGCTATTAATTTCTGTACGCTTTAGTATAATAGTATATAAGACACCTTCCATGTTAGATTCTGTGTGGGTTTGGGCATGCCTGGCTGCCCAGCTGGTCATACATGGAATTTTTTAGACATGTCCAAAATCTTCAGTCCCTCTGACCTTAACAGAGAATAATCCTTACATCAACAAACAGCAACGATGCTTCCATTAAAAACAAAACACAAAAAAAAAATACTCCAATCCCAGAAAGCATTGACCATTTCCTCATAGGAAATAAAAAGTGCATATCAGTGTTATGCAATGTCAAAAGCTAGACACATAATTAAACATGCTCTACATACGGACACATAATGGGAAAAGTGTCATAAAGGGTCAGGCCTTCTAACAAAATCTGTTCTCTGGCAGTGAGTTAGAAAAGAACAGGGTAAGTAAATATGAAATTTCCTTTAAATATTACCCTAAGCTTTGTACATTCATAGCTCAGAGATTTCTCAGCAGGAGACCCTGGTGAGCAATCTCAGTCAAGTGCTCTCCCCTGACTTCCAGAATCTTAAAATGGAAAGTTCTGAAAGTTGAATTGCAGGAGGAAAACTACTTTTTAAATTATTTTTTTAACTCTTAGGGTTAATGCTGTACATTGAAAAGAAAAAAAAGTCTTCTTCTGACAATTAATTTTATAAGTTCACATTTTGATAGCAATCATAAATAATATAACATTGCTCTTGGCTTCTGATAAAACGGGATGCTTCTATCATCTGTAACATTCTTTCTAATACATATCCAAAAAGCAATTGCTTGATTTTATTTAGCTTTTCAACAGCCCATAGAGTGACTTGCAAATTATCTCCAATGAAAAAAATGGAGGTTATTTTTAAATAAATCCAACAAAACCTGAGATATAAGTCATTATCTCTTATAAGGTTACTGTGTACGTTCCTTGCCAGAAAGATATCTGAGAGCAATGCTAAAGCATTTGCTTAAAATTAGCAATTACCTGGTCTTTCAACAACACAGTTACACAAGTAAAGGCAATTTAGTGAAAAATGTTACACTTCATCAAATACATGCTACCATAAATTTTACATTTTTAGTAAGGAAACTGCTTTATTCATGAGGGTCAAAGGCAATGTCTGCTAAGATGTCTACTCCACAGAAAGCAGATGATGACAATGGATACAATACACTATCCATAAATAGCATTCACTTTGCCTTACTTGTTATTTATTGCTAGAGTCCAATAATAGAAAATCAATCTACTTTAGCCTTACCATTACTGGATTCAGTGCAACCAATTTTGTTTCCTTTTGAAATTATAAATCAAGGTTGTGAGTTCATTTGCCTGTTCCACAAGCACTTCATATTTTTACACTCATCCTCAGTGAGTAACACATATGATTACATCAGTGTCACCTTCTTTCAGATGCCTGAATAGATTGTGCAGTCAGCACAGGGTTGCATAACTGGGATCAACTCTTTGTAACAATACTTGGTTTACTCTCTTCCAGTCTAATTACAAACAAACAAACAAACCCCAAAAGACACCACCATTCAGATTCTGTTTCCTTGGATATTTTTCCAAGAATACCTTCAGGATGTATATGCAAAATATAGTTGTCCACAACAGACAAATAATTTATTTTCTTTTCTCCAAATTCAACCCTATGCATGTAGGCTTTTCGCAAAGCCTTGACCTCCAGATTCTTCTTTCCTGAGGCCTTTCCAACAGACACAAAGCTTAAGGCAAAGTGTTATTTTAGACTCCATAAAATCCTCATGCCTGACTACTTGAGTTCTGATCACCCAGGCTGCTGGATAGCAGACTTGGCCTGTGCAAGCTAGAACAATTCAAGGGTAGTGCATGTTAAACACCATTTCCAGTGGATAACCCTGCTCCAAGTCTTCCCTCTATGCTAGTCTCAGACTCCTTCAATGCTATCTCAGCAGGTGTTGCACCCTCAAATACTACATGCTTTCATTAAAGTGACCTAATTTGGGTTTGGTTTTTTTTTTAAACTGTAGGAAAGAAAACTGTGGAGGTGAAAATTTTAAACAATAGGTAATAAACAGCCACTTTCAAATACAATGAACTAGATAAAAACCCCTGCAGACATAAGCAAGATATGTTTGAAGGCCACAGGATGACAAACAGCACAGGGGAGCTCCAGGGCCATTTGAGATGTAGGGTTGATTGGCCAATCTGATCTTAAGGGGAATACAGCCCTAAATAATATGGACATGAGCTAGGCTGTGTCTCCAGGCAGGGAAAGAGGCTGTGTCCTGGCCATCTACAGTTTAGCAGAGGCATAGCCAAAAATGTCTCCAATTTTTGTGTGACTGAGAAACAGACTGAGCTGTATGGAAGTGATACTCTTACCACTTATAAAGGAACTAGGTAGGTACAAAAATGGCAAAAGTGGTTCTGCTGACTGAAAAGATATTTTGACAGCTAAAAATGTGATTAATTTCACAATTCTTGAATGAAGTCTTCTTTTAATATTAGCTTGCAAGGACAATATTTCAAAGTTGCTTATAAAGTGACAAATTTCTTCTGGTGTTCCTCAGGTCAGTTCAAGTCCATGTCTGTATTACACAACAAGATCCTACATGAAGTCCCACCTTCTCATCTAAAGTTATTTTGGAAACCTTACTGAAACCACTGAGCTCACAGCAGACAATGGTCTATTTGAAATATTGAGGAACCTCCACCCTTCTGGGAATTCCCTATTCCCAGAATGCTGCACGTGTATTGCTCTTTCATTTATTGCTCCAGACGAAGCTGAAATGAAGGGAAGTAGACAATATAAAATCTTGTATGACATTATAATTAAACGTGTGACTTGTCAAAACCTTTGTTTACCAGCATGAGCACACTTAGCCAGATCCCATATGTGTGTTAATTATAGCAAGAAAGCAAACAAAATGTCAATAGTTAAAACAAATCCTACCAACAGGAAATGGTTATCAAGCTGTGATAAAATGTTTGTCAGGAAATGTTTTTACACTCTCCAAAACATTTCCTGTCTGTAACATTTTTTTTTGTGGGAAAAAGAATATCTGTGGTGCTAGAAATAGCATCTTTGCAAGGAATTAAATGACAGTGCTTATAGAAAACAGCAATAGCCACAGATCTAGCTTCTTTCCTGTTTTCTTCTTTGTACATAGTTTGCTGTAACTCTGAAAGAAAACTGTTTTCAGAAGTTACACAGACATCACTCAAGTTTGTACTTCACAGATTAAAAAACAATTCAAAGCAAATTTTTCATAGGTAGTATCTAAACAATGGAATAATGGAGGTAGTGGAACCTTGATCCTTTGCTCACTGAGACTGATAGTGAAACAGTATTTCTATTAAAATATCTGGAAAAGATCAAAAGAGATTAATTAGGCTGAAAAGCAGTACTATTGAAGGCATTAAAATTATACTAAAGGGGAAGAGTAGCTTCAACTGAGATTATCTATTATCTATCTTACTCAAAATAAAAATAATGAAGAATTATATTTCCATAATAATGACTTTTCAAAACTAGAAAAATTCTGATTTGTTGCAAACATTATGGGTAGTATCACAAAATCGCAACAGAGCTGGCATTTGAATATAAGCAAATACTTGTCAGGATCAACCTATAACACATTACAGAATATAGAAGCATAATAGATGATTCTTCCTAGATTTGTTCTATCAGCCATATGACATCTAACTTGTAGTCTGTTATTCCATTCTTAAAGTATTCCATCCTCCCAAAAAACAACAGTGAACTTTAATGGCTTTTTAAAGAGAATTCAGCCACTAAAACTGCTCGAGTATTTGGAAAAATTAGGTTATTGTGACATAATCTTTGACTTTTCGCTTTGATCAAAAACTGTTATTTGTTCCTGTTTTAACAGTAGGTTCTATATCTTTTATTGCATTTTTCCCTGTACATGGAACTACAATGGAGCTAATTTCTTGTACAATGGAACTAACGATAGAATCCTAAAAGTAGAAAGGACTTCAACAGATCATCTGATCAGTTTTCATGACCTGAATTAGGATCAAAAAAAGTTACTTTAATTTTGATCTACAATCTCAAATCATGGAAACTACAACTTCACTGGGCAATTAATTCCCCACTTCCTTATCACTGTGAAAACAGTTTTCCTTATTGCCAAAGATGAAACTCCTTTGCTTCAATATTTTTCCTGATCATGAAGTGACCAAAAATTCTCCTTGCTCTTTGCAGTAGCATTTTCTCTCAATCTGGCAATGTTTCATTTCTGTCTTAAGATGCTATTTTTGGACATCCCAGTATGAGGTTTACCTGTTTTGCAATGATGTGATGCTACTGTACAAGCTAAAATTGGACTGCCTTGCAGTGCAACATCAGTCCTTCCCAGCTTCACATCAAACAGAAATGGAATGAGCATCATCCTAGCCATTAATTGAAATATTGGAAGGAGCAACAAACTGCTTGTAAGATGAGACAGGCACATATCAGAATCATACAATCATAGAATAGTTTTGGGTTGGAAGAGACCTTTAAAGGTCATCTAGACTAACCCCCCTGCAATGAGCATTCCTTTCCATTCCAATTCCCTTCCATTCATTGCTGCTGAGTTCTAAATTTGGCATTACATTTAGGAAAAAAGAAAAACTACCCAGGGACAGTTCGAATGAAAGGAAGAAAGCAAGATAGGAGTTCAACAAATGGCATGCAAGGAAAGGCAGAAATAACTGGATCAGGTTTTTACTTGAAGGCATAAATAATGGAGGCAACTTCCCACTTTCACTGTCAGAAATTTGTGTACCATTTCTAGTTTGAACTCCTGAGGCTTTAATATATCTCCACTGCTTCTTATTATGTTTTTTTCTTTTCCATTAAGTTAAAACACCACTTAGTACCTAATATTTTCTAAGCTATATACTGCAATTACCTTTAAACTCTTTCCAATAAGCTAAACAAATAATCCCTTTAGCTATGTCTTATTTTCAAACCATTGATCATCTTCATGCAGCTTATCCCATTCTCAACTTCCCTATCAAAATGTATAGTAGCATTATATGCAGCATCCTAATAGCTGGTCTAAAATACTAATTTCTGGATGCAAATTACCTTTCAATTATTGTTGATACCTATCTTGGCACATTCATGAATTAAACTAGCTTTTTTCGCTTCTATATCCTCTGGCATTCAGCTGCTGTTCACTGAACTCAATCCTTTAGCCAAATGTTTCAGAAAGCAGTTTCTCTGCTTGTAGATCCACATCTATTGTTTCTAGATTTAGATACTTCACCGTATCAAACTGCATTTTGTTCCAGAGGTTCTAAACCTGTTCCACTGCTTCTAAGTGTGACCTTCAGCAGTACACAGCACTTCCGTGAGTCAAATTGAGCATAACTTCTAGAAAAATATCCAATACTGTTTTAAAATATGCACTGAAGAATCAACACACACAGTTGTTTAGGGGACAATTACTCTTTGCTTTACTGCCAGTCTGAATAGTAACAGCTTCAGCTTCCACTGGGTTTTGCTATCACTGTCTGCTTGACTGAGATCATCAGGTATTTTATTATACCTATACAGCCATCTGAGATCCAGCAAGGCCAGGCTGGATGGGGCTCTGAGACACTTGGTCTAGTGGAAGACAGCACTGCTCGTGGTGGATATCTTTAAGGCTCCTTCCAACCCAAACCATTCTGTGATTGTTTGATTCCATGCATTGGGGAGCACATCAGGGAAGAGCACTGGTAGTCAGCACAGCGCTGCAGGCACTTCATGTATGATATAGGTGAAGAATGGGATGAAAGGCACGTGTAGCCCATAGAGTGACACTGCCATGCAACACAGCAAGTATGGACAGCGTGCACCTATGGAACCTCTGCTCCTGTGGTAACTCTAAGGACAGGGCTTTTGCAACTTTAGGTACTTACACAAACCTCATTTTTGGACAGCCAAAGGCTTGCATCTGAGTACGTCAATCTTTAAAATCTCAAAACATCCTTGTGAAGCTGTCATTCCCACAAGAAAAACTGAGACCTTCCCTAGGTCATAAAGGAATTTAATTTTTTATAGGAAGTCAGTTCCTTAGCTCCAGAGCAAATTTCCTCCTTCTGAATAAGGTTTCCACAGCAACAATGTAACAATATCATTGGGTATGGCAGCAAGGGTCCCTGAGTATTTCCCACAGCAAAATAGAAGGCAATTGTCACACTCAAGGTAAAAGACACAACCAGACAAAACAGCCAGGTTGTAGCGTTTAGGAAAACTTATCAAGTCTATCCTCTTTGGGGGTGCTTAATTTTAAACATAAGCCATAGGAGAATAGAATGCTTAATATCCCCTCGCTTCCTCAAGGACAAAAAATATACATGATTGCAGATTGGAATAGCATAGCAATATTTGTCATTCCTCTTTGACCATGTGTCTGTCAGTGTGTGGCTGACACGGGTGTTTTGGCCCCGGCAACAGCTGGAACGGGCTGCCCAGGGATCTGCTGGAGTCACCGTCCCCGGAGGTGTTTAAGGCAAGATTGGATGTGGCACCCAGCATCCCGGTCTAGCTGCCATGGTGGTGCTGGGTCACAGCTCGGGCTCAGGACCTCAGAGGCCTTTTCCAAGCTAACTAATTCTGTGATTCAGAGGCGGGGTGGTGTCTTCCCCGACGCCGTGCTCGCTCTGGGCATGACCCTTCCCAAGGCAGCCATGGGCCAGGCCCTGGGATAGAGAGCTCCTGCCTGTCCCGCAGCTCCCCTCAGCACCCAGCACCGCTCCTCGGCCGCGGGCCCTTCCCCGCCGGGCTCGGAGGACAGGCGGCCGCGGCTGCCCAGGCTCCTGCTGCAGTGGGTGGATCCCTGGGAGGTGCCAGCCGCTTCCCTCCCCTTCCCCTCGCCCTCCCGGCTCGGCGGTGAGGAGGCGCCTGAGCGCGGCAGCATCTTCCCGGGCCGGGGGGAGGAGCCGCCGTGCCTGCGGGAAGGAAGGTGAGCTGCGGAGCGCGGGGGTGGGAAGGGGAGGGAAGGGGGCTGGCTCCCCCCCTTCCCTGTGCTTCCCTTCCCCGGGCGGCCGGCGGTGGGCAGCGGGACTGGGGCAGGGGCAGGGCGCGGCCGCCCGGGCTGCGTGTGCTGGGCCAGGCTGGGGCTGCGCTCCCCGGGGCCTCGCCTCTCAGGCAGCCGGTCTGTAAATGGCCGATAACGGGGATGGCGGTGCGTGTCTGTGTGCCTGTCCGTGTGTGTCTGTGAGTCTGTCCGGGTGTGCCCCGCCTGTGTCCGGAGTCCCGTCGGTGTGTGCCGGTGCGCGCTGCCCGCAGGTACGCAGAGGTGTGATGGTGGTGGCGGCACGACAGGCGAGCCGAGCTTGGCGACCGGTCATGGTTTCAAGGAAAAGAAAGGATACTTCGGAAATCAAACACTGTTTATTTATTGTGAGAGAGACGGGAGGATTTCATGGCGTTTCCTTGGGCAAGTGAAATTTCTGATATCGGGCACAGTCAGCAAAGAGGTTTTCCTCGGGTTACGAGTGGGGTGAGGTCTGCAGGGAGTGGTACCTGTGCACCATCAGAAACCATTTGGGCTGATGAACTGATGTGCCTTCCAGGACGTGAAGGGAGCTTACAGGAAAGATGGGGCAAGACTGTTTACGAGAGAATGTAGTGACAGGACAAGGGGGAACAGGTTCAAATTAAAAGGGACTACATTTAGATTAGATGCTAGGAAAAATAACACTTTCACTGGGGTTGGTGAGGGCTGGAGCAGGTTGCCCGGAGAGCTGAGGATGCCCCATCCCTGGAGCTGTTCAAGGCCGGGTTGGATGAGGCTCTGAGCAACCTGGTCTAGTGGAAGCTGTCCCTGCCCATGGCAGGGCTTGGAACAAAATTATATTTATGGTCCCTTCCAACCCAGATCATTCTATGATTTCATGTTGGAGGATGTGAAAGCCAGCACAGGGTAAAGGAAGCATTTAGAAGCAATCATCCTGCTCAGCGTTGATAGAAGGGATAATACTGTCCAGATATAGGAAATAAATGTGACAGAATTATGTAGCATGTGAATGATGTGATGGACTGTAAAGTACCAGGAAGAGGCTGTGTGGATAAAGAAAAAGAGTTAAGTGTATCGTTGCTTTGAGACAAGAAAATTATAACAGCTTTTGATGGTGTCTGCTGTAGTCCACAGGAGTTGGATTTGTATAAGAATATCGCTTACTGAGAGATACTGTCAGGAGTTATGTCGCAGATGGATTTCTTTCTTAGACTGTAGAATCACAGAATGGTTTGGGTTGAAAGGGACCTTAAAGATAATCTGGTTCCAACCCCCCTGCCATGGGCAGGAATACCATTCACTAGGCCAGGTTGCCCCTGGCCCCATCCAGTGGCCTTGAACACTGCCAGGGGTGAGGCATCCACAACTTTTCTCAGCAAACTGTGCCCTCACCACCATCTGAGTAAAGAATTTCTTCCTGGGATCTCATCTCATTCTGTCCTCTAGTTGTTTAAATCCATTTCCCTTTGTCCAATCAATATCTGCCTGTATAAAAAGTCACCCTCCCTCTTTTTTATTAGCCCCTTTTAAGTAGAGAAAGGCCACAGTGAGGTCTCCCTGGAGGCTCTCTTCTCCAGGCTGAACAACCAAGAGAAACAGATGATAGCATAATTTAGACATACAGTGATCCAAGGGGTCTTACATACAGCTGCTGTCAGCTTGCCAAATAAGCACTGAGTTGCCTTAGACTTGCTCTCAGGTAAGTAAGCAGTGTGAAAATTCTGGGAAAAGGTGGTTTGTTAGTCAGCTTGCGATCTTGGATCGCAATTTAATTAGATTAAATAAATAGAAATAAAATAGATGACTAAACAGGTTTGACATTCTTAGTTTTAGAAGGGCAGACTTGGAAAAATCAAGAGGATTAATTAATGATGTTGTTTGTACAGGAGTCCTGAGGACCCTAGAAAGTAAAGAAGGTAAAAAGCTGTTTTAGGTAGAATCCATTTGGAATTTATATCCAAAAAATATTTTAAAAAGGTGTATTGAAAACAACTTCTAGCCATCAAAAAGGATTTTAGAAATAAAGACTAGAAAAAGGATAGTTAAGTGAAGCAAAAATGAAGAGGTAAAGTGCCAATTCAAGAGCAAGAACTGGCAAAAGTAGTTCTGAGTTAATTATAGACAATTGTTTTTTTAAGCTTCTTCAATCATGTAAGTGAAAACAATAATAGAAATAAGACGACATGTGGTAAAGTTGAGGTAAAATGGCCTTGGGATCATGATACATATCACCTGTTGCAGTTTGGCGTGGACAACTGTAGTGAGTAGATTTAACGTTAGATGCTAAAACTTTTACCTCAAAAGAGTAACATTTTGTCTCTTAATTATTTACTGTTTTATCTCTCTCCTATAATATGCAGTATCTTCATATGCAGACAACATTAAGAGTTTTAATGATCAGAATTCTTAGCTCCAGGTATATAATACCTGTTTGATGTGTATACCTAGGTAAATGCTGACTTTGCCAGGTTCCCACATGCAGGTACAATGCCACCTGACATCTGAAGCTGGTACATGGTTCATCCTGGACCACTGACTTGTTGGTGCTTCTGAAAGCTTTAATATTTTCTGTGCTACAATTCCTTGACCTTATTAAAATAATTTAAAAGCTGTTTCTTTTGCATATTTACTACCCTATTCAGAATGATTTTGTTCTGTTGTGTGGTCAATATTTTTAAGAAAGTTGTTTTTTTTTTCTTAAACTGAATCTTTGGATTAATTTTGTTTCCCTAAAGCTGGTTCTGTGACCTCTCATGTTGGAAGGTCAAAATGAAGATAAGTTTTCAGTTCTACCAAATCAGTTGTATGGTAAACGAAGTTTTATGTAGAATATAAAATAGGCAAGAGCCAATAATTGCATCAGTTGTATTTTATTATGTTTGTGTTTCTGTATGGATTACAGGAACTGAAGTTTGGGTAACAATTTACCAAAGAGAAGGAACTTTTCAAGTTAATTTTCTGAAAATCTTGGATTAGCCATATCAAAATTGTGAACAGATGGAGGCTCTTAAGCTAGATTTAGGTTACATTAGATTACATTAGGTTAGATTGCAATGCAGGAATGACATCTTGTTCCCAAGAGACTGTCTGACAAAATGTTTGATTATTTTAACACATCTCAAGGTCTGGAGATCATGCTCATTAGGTTTTTTTCCTTTTACTGGAGAAGTAAACCAGTAATTATGTCAAAGTGACTCCAGCATCTTTCTATAATATTTTTCAGCACTTAAAGGAGTTCTTTCTTTGTTTCCATGATCTGAAACACTTGTTTGCCTTCAAAAGGTATTTTTGCATGTGTAGAAGGAAGTGTAAATACTTTTAAGTGGAAATGTGTTTTGATTGACATTTTCTTATCAGGCTTTTTTAGCTGCTGATGTTGACATTTTAGTAAGTCTACTAGAGGCTTAATTTTTTAATGAACTCTACTGTTTTCTTGTCTGTGTATTTCTGTCTTTCATTTGTTATATAGCTTCTCTTTCTTAGTAGTTACCAGCCACTTTTTTCAAATCTTCTTTTTTTAAATTCAAGTAGATAGATCGCCAAATATGTGGTTTTATTTTTTCAGATTGACTCTAGGATTTGTAAAATGAGAAAAGGATTTGAGATTTTTTAATTTCTGCTTAATTTTCCTTCTAGTGGGTGATGATGATTTTTTCCAGTTGCTTCCTCTCTTGTTGCTGTCTGATCAACAATCCTGCATTCTACATCAATGATGGTGATAGACATTTTTAAAGGGGAAAAAGTAACTGGAATAGGAATGAGAAAAATGAAGAAACTTAATATGAGCACTTGTCTTACCATCACTTAGGATATGCATTCTGCATGTGAACCTCTGGAAGCTTCAGTGAGGTCACACTGGAGGTCCATCCCTGGAGCCAACAGGTGGAACTGGATGTCATGCCAAGAGAGAGGTGGTATCTGACAAGATGCTTGTGGCTGAAGTTTTGTCTCTGGAGATGGAGCCAATAAAGAGTTTCTTGGATCTGGCCTCTAAACCGTGTGTTGATTTGCTTGTGTAATGAGTAGGCACACAGTGGAACTTGCGTTAGGAGCAAGGAATTCACAGTCTGGTGTCATGAAGCAATAAAGGAAGAAGATTGTACTTCAGCTGGAGTTAGGAAAACAACCACTCACTGTTTGTTGGGGTCTGCAATTTCTTGGTAGTGGAAAATGCCACATCAGTTGAAGAATGAATGACAAGTTGAGTTCTGTCAATTTATTGTCAGCAGCGGGTGTAGTACTGGCNAAACAACCACTCACTGTTTGTTGGGGTCTGCAATTTCTTGGTAGTGGAAAATGCCACATCAGTGGAAGAATGAATGACGAGTTCTGTCAATTTATCGTCAGCAATGTACATGAAGAAGGAAGATAATCTTGAAAATAGTCTTCCTAGAAAGGAATGTGACCTGTTCAATAGGTGTACATGTTGGCAATATTGCTGATCTGATCTCTCCTGCAAAGTTGCTTGGACAAGTTAGCACCATATAATGACTACTCTGGTGGGAAACTGCTGAGAAATCAGGAATGTCAAAGAAGATTAGGTTCCTTTTCTAAAAGTCTCATCGAGCCCCTTTTCTCTGTGACTTTTTCTTTGTAATCTTTCCTAAGCCTGTGGAGTCCTTGGGGACTCTGCAGACAGACCTTTGAATCAGCAGATGAGATTCATAAATGCTCAAGTTAAGTGGGAGGAAATACTAAGTGGAGTTCTGAAAATTTTTGTTTGCTTGCCAAGTTCCTAGAGAGAGAAGCTACAAGAATGTTTACATTCAGATGAGTCAGTGAACTTGTTTAAATATTACAGGTTAAATGGTCTTGGACCATTCTTGCTAATGAAGCTTGGCTAGTAGAATTAGTATTTATGTTCTTTAACTCAATTTTATGTGTACTGCAGAAATATATGTGTCTTAATCAAAGATCTATGGTGGCTGGACCAAAGCAAGGGTCAGAACTTTTAGTTTCCAAGACCTAAACTCAGACTGCCAGGGTATGCTCTCCAGATTCTTAATTGAACTTGGATTCCAGATAGGAGATTTGTGGAATTTTAATATAAATATTTTTGTATCAAAAAGCAGTTCACGTCCTCAAGAAATGGATATTTACAATAATGGTGTTTTCTCCTTTAGATCTGCACTTTGGAATTTTTTTGGGGAAACAAAGCTGGTGAAAATTGTAAAAAGTTTTCATGCATGAGAAATATTTCTTGTTACCATTTTACTTTCTAAAGTACTGATTTTTTTTTTAATGTAGTGGCTAGATATTTGAAAGTAAGGGCTTTTAGCAGTTATGTACATATTATAAGATTTAGTAGACAAACAAACCCAGTAACTTGTCTGAAATAGCTAGGATATGTTTTTCTCCTGTACCTGATCTACTCAAATATACAGGTTTTTGTGTTTTATTTTTTTTATGAGAATACTGTTTTTTCTTTGCTTGACAGCGTTGACAGTGGTTATTTTTCTGGAGGAAAATTCTTGCAAGTAGGCAAATATGAATCATTGCTAATATGTTAAAAGTATATGGACAAGAATGGTTCTTAAACAGGCTCAAATTTGTCTGTCTTTATTTTTGGGATCCCCAGGTGAATATATACTCTTAATTCAATTACAGGATTTTAGAAAGAATGACTTTGCAGAAGCAGTTATGTGGCACTCAATATGTACTTTTATTAGAAGAGATGAATTTGAATAGAAGAATAAACCGGCATAATTTGAGTCACCCTGTGTACTCCTGTGGGGTTGCTCAGGAATAAGGTGTCTGTGTTTGCAGAGCAAACTGAAAATGAAGTTGCAGGGTAATTTTCTTATATATAAGTTAAAACATGTTCTAACTTTTGGGTTGTGAGGACATGTAACTGATCTTTGTTATTGAAAAGTCAAGGCAAAACTGTCGGGAGTCTGAAAAGTAATGAAGTGGAGCACTTTTTATTAGTTAACTGAGGTGGTTAGATCGTAATGTATCTTAATACTAACAAATCAACTGCTTTTTAAGTGAAACTATGCTTTTGTCTGCACAGATGTAGTTGAAGTGAAATACTAGAACCTGAGGAATTATGGGTATCAGTTTTGTATCAAATGGCTTGCGGAAAGAAGTACAGAATTCTACATTTGTTTAAGCTAGAAAATTCAGTTAGTAATAATTCCTTTGAGGTCTGAGTGTAGGCTAAGGATGGTCAAGAAGTGGGTAACATATGTCAGCATTGCTAGGGAGTGCTGGAAATTGATGCTGCAAAATACTGAATGGCCTCGATAATCAGCTTCACAGTAGGGCTACTGGCATACTTGAAATTAAATGCTTCAGAACAGTTCAGTAGTACAGGCAAAGGTCTTGATTTGGGGATTTGTTTCTACTTTAAATAGAGATAATGTACACAAAGTCAACCGGTTGCATTCTTGTTGTTTGAACAACTATGTTGAAGAAAATAAGAAATTGCTTAACCGCAAGAGCTCAGCAAGTTCCCGCATTTCCCTGAAGGTGTGAAGCTTGGTAAATGGCTGTGTGTGCTTATTCAGGGCTCTGCTCAGCTGCACAGGCAGAACTGTCTGGTGCCATTTAGCTCTTGGCTGCTGCTCCAGCTTGGCATGGATACGTGGATATCCCGTGGGTCCTGTATCGTATCTGCCAGCACCGTTTGGTGTCAGGGATCCCCAAGGTCATCTCAAATACCAGTAATGATGTGTAGGTGACTGAGTCAGCCCTTTGGTCTGTTCTAGTTGAAGGGAGTATAACTTAGCTTCCAGTTGTTTCAGTTTGGTTGCATGTTTGAGCCTTAAGCTCAAAGTCACCATGGACTTTCACATGAGCTGAATTCTTCATTTAATGTCTCAAACTAGGTGTATAAAATACACTCTGCGTGTGTAGATTTATGGGTTTTGTTGAAGCTTAAGCTTAACAGTTGTGCATATTCAGTATGGTCAAGCTGCAGCAGTTGTTCAGGTTTTTCTTTGTTTCACGAAAATAATTTTGGTTTGTTCATTCAGTAGATTGCATGTTGAATCATTAACATTTATAATACTTAAGTCATACTAATTTAATCTATTTTATGTAATCGGATTAGGTTTTATGGCATGGATTCTTACATAAGAGACGTGTCTAGTAGTAAGTTAGGTAGTTTTATGCAGTCACATTTGATACGTGATTTAGTGTGGTATTGCTCTGAAAATTAACTCAGTAAAATGGTAACTTGTTTGTTGAATGTTATTCTGCCTATAGTTAGAATTTTACAGACACGTAGTTTTATGTGAGAAGTAAACAGATTTTTAGCTATGTCTGAACCAATGTACCTCAAAGAAAATGATGTCCACAACTTTCATCATTGTTCAGTGAAAGAGGCTTGTACAGCTTCAGAGCTGCTTCTCGTTTTTGTAGTTTTACTGAAAACAGTTTTGTGGCTTTATGTTAGGAAATAATTTTAGGATAGTAGAGTTATGTGTATTTGTGAAGAAGCATCTGGTCTGAAAATCTGTTTCTATTGATAATGTATGTCATAGAAATTATACAGGTAATTTACAGGTTGACAATATTTTCTGAAGCAGAATGAAATTGTTAGCAGCTCTCAGTAAACCTGAAAAGACACAAATGTTTTTCTAACACTGGTTTCAGAATGGAACTGGAATAATTGCATTTGAAGGCTTAAGCCAGAAATTGGATTCTCTGAGCAGTGTGCTTTTTCTTTGCTGAAGGAAATGTCTTAAAGCATTATGTCAGGAAGGTTCTCAATTTATTTTTACTGCAATGAAAAGACATTGGTGTATGGTGCTCATAAAACATCTCTTTCCAATCAAAATCTGATTAATTTTCCTACTTGTTTTAAAACAATATTTTGTCCAAGAATGAATATTTTAGGTAAGAATATAGAAGAGCAGAGTCTGCCTAGCTGATCACAGTACAGTTGTATATAAAAGCAAAACTGAGAGAGCTTTGCATTTGTTTTCTCACCCCACAGAAGAAGATAGTTCTGGCTGAATATTAAGTGGGCATAGTTTCAGAAAGTATTGTTGCAGCAATATGATATGGTGATTTTAACCACAGTTCTCTCTCTGCAGGGTGACACAAGCACAAATCCATATGGAGGATGAACCTCCTCCTCAAGGAGTCAGTGCCAAGGTCAGAGTGTTGATTTATATTGGGAATTCTGTACTGCTCTGCTCAAAAGGTTCCATTTACCAGTAGCTTAGTACATGCAAGTACTTTTCAAGGTAGAGAGAAAACAAAAGCTATAGGTAGAAGAAATGATACTAGCTGAAGAAATCTTGCTTAAGTCATCCACAAAATATTACAAGAACAATATATTCATATAACATCTGAGATTAATGTCTAAGTCTGCCTTTCATGACTTTGTGCAATATAATGAAGGAACTGATCACTTACGGTATATAAATATTGGTAGGCTAAGAGTTGAAGCTGGTTTTCATATTTTTGAAAGAAAATATAATGTGAAACTGTGTGAGGTGAGAAAGTCTTGAAAAGTGGAAGAATATCTCTTACTGAGTTGAGTGTAACTAATAATTCCAGAGACAGAATTTAGATATTTAGATTATGGAAATTTTTTGTCTGATAAAGTTTTGTCTCTCTCTCTTNTGTTTTTTTTTTTTAAATATCAGTATCATAAGTATTCCCTTGGGTGCTTTTTATAGTACTTGGGGATTTTTTCTTTCAGCATACTATTTTAGTGTTAACAAATGCTACAGTTTGGGGTTTTTTTTAACCTGTAATTGTGAGGGTAGGACATGAGTGCTTTGTAGAACAAGGTTACAGAAAAACCATCTGGGTTCTGACCCACTGAGAACTTGGAATTTAGAGCCCACATTATAAAGAAACTGATACGTTATTCCAATAAAGGAATCTGTAAAATTGAAGGATGCCCTGACTGTCCTTTTGAATTCAAAGCTTCTTCAGTCTTGAGCAAAAGTGGGATGCAGTTTTGTTGTTGCAGTTTGAAGAACAGTCTCTGATACTTTTAGTATTTATTATGATTATGATATCTTAAGAGGGCTTAAAACTCTCTGTAGAATAAATGGTAACCTCTTGATATAAAAGAAATTATTCTGCAAACAGCAGATGAATGAAGACTGATTCCATATGGATTCTAGTCCTTATAACCCTGCTATGTGTCACAGGGAACGGTTTTGCTGGGATTAGCTTGGACCTACTTGCTCAGTGACTTATTTCATAACATAATATCTGTTTGTCCAGCTGCCTGCTGCCAAGCTCATTGTGTCAGCAGAATCTTACTTCCCTTTCACTTGCCAATTTGGCTGAAGTTGATCAGTTGTTTGCTGCAAGGAGATGGGGAAAGAACTGGTGTGATCAAAACCAAAACTTTTTTTCCTGTGAAGATGGCCAATCCTTCTTTCCCCTCCTCAGAAGTATATAATAAAGAAATGTGTGATTAGCTGGTATTTGTCTAAAGAATTTAATTTAGGATTAATTTAGGGTTTTGGTTTTGATTTAGGGTTTTCGTTTTGATTTTCTAATGTTCTGTATAGTTCTGTGTATATTTTTTCATAGTCAGTGATACTAATTGAAAAAGCAATATTCTTATGGCTCATATAACATGTTTCAGACTCCAAACTAGAGTTTATTCACGTATTTGTATAATTTGGAAATAGAAAAAATACATACATGAAAACGTATGTATATATTTCTCAAAGATAAGTGTATTATTGGGCAGACTTCTTTTGTGGTTTCTTATTTTAACAGCAATTTTAGCATCAAGGGAAAATACACAGATTTCAAATTTTGAATATACACTTTACACTTTATATTGGAATGCTGTCTTACAGGATTCAATGTATATTGAATCCTGTAAGACAGTACTTATGTTGTATGAATATAATGAAAATACAACCTCACCATTTAATCTCTTACGTGGTACTTTTCTCCATGAATATAGATAGATACTTTATTTCTAGATCATTATATATTTTATATGTTTATTTAATGTCTTCCTTTCAAGTACTGTTGTAGAATTAAAATACTGATTTGTGGCTGAAAAAGGAGGTGGTGGTGTTTATCTAATTTTTTACTATGCAAAGGCATGTATTTCTCTCTGTGCAGGTATTTGATAGCATTTTTTTATAATACCAGGCCTTGGAGGCAACACTGTTGTCAGCCCTGAAGATGCTGGATGTTGGGAAATGGCCGATTTTTTCTCTCTGTTCCTCAGAAGAGATCAAGTTAATTCGTCAAGCCTGTGTCTTTGGTAGTGCTGGTAATGAAGTGTTGTATACAACTGAAAATGATGAGGTAATTGTCCAAGAGTGTGTATGAACATGACACGTTTAATCAGTTATGTATCATGTTTTTCTGAAGGGCCAGTGGTATAATAGTACGGCTAGAGAAAGTTGCATGCAAAAATGTCTGATTGTTTTGTTTGCTACTGAAACATTTTCAGATTAAATTTAAGGCTTCCCACCATAATGAAAGAACAAAGAGAAGATGGAGTTAGACATTTGTTGCAAGTGCATAGTGATAGGATGAGAAGCAGTGGACACAAACTGCAAGATGGGAAGTTCTCATTCAGTGCTAGGAAAAAATTGCCATAAGAGGGGTTAAATCCTGAAGCAGTTGTGAGATTTGTTTTCCTTGGATGTGTTTGAGAATCTTTTGGATGTGGCCTTGAGTCAACTGATCTGTTTAGATCTTTGTTGAGCACGAGGGTGGACTGGCTGACCTTTGGGGGAGGCTCTCCATTGCAACCTAAATTTATGAGTATGATTCTTTTATAACAGGTTTTTGTGCTTGGCATGAACTGCAGTGGCTGTTTGGGAACAGGAGACATGCAGAGCACTATAGAGCCAAGGAGGTTAGATTCCCTGTGTGGCAAAAAGATAGCCTGCCTGAGTTATGGAAGTGGCCCTCACATTGTTCTTGCTACAGAAGGTAAAGTATGATCTGAATATTGCTTTTTCAGAGAGTCCACTTTAATTCATCCAGCACATTTGAAAGGTCTGGGCTGGTAATATAAGAGAGAGAGAGTTGAGTATTCTGGGCTGTTAAGTCAAAAGTATTTTAATTGGCAAGTATGACATGTCAACTAGCTTGTTATTTTCAGAAGTTTTTCAAGCCCTATTTTGGTCTTGTTACTACTTTTGGAAGGGTTTTTTCTTTCACTTCTCAGTTAAGTTTGAAACTTTTGATTGCTCTTGAAATGCATTAGTGGGTACATTATGCCCCTGTGTTCTTGTGCCAACACTATCTTTCAGCTAAAATGCATCTTTTCCCTCCAGTACCTACTTTTGAATGTGCTTTAAAAACCCATTATGTTGCCTCCCATCCTTCCTGCTTCCTGCAGTGACACTCTATTATCTGCATTGTGGTAGTGGCTTTTATGTTCATAATTAAGTACGTTACTCTTGAGGAAAAATTATTAACATTATGTTCCCAGTGAGGTTCTGTTAGAGCCTAATTGATGATATTCACACTTACTCTGTTAATGAGAGGAAATGTTTTTCGGTATCCTAGATTATGACTAAAAGTAGGTGAGGGGAATTATGTTGTAAGTGTGTTCTTTTACATTCAATTGTGTTCCATCATTTTCTCCAATCTTCATGGCAGACCATTCTGCGTGCTTTTTTAATGTATGCATCTGTATTCCTCTGAGCTTTGTTACTAGCAGATCCCACTGACAGACTCATACTCTTTAACCTGATGATGAAGTACTGTCAAAGAGCAGGTCCAGAACTGTTCCTTGATGATTTTTACTCATAACTCTATTTGCATTAATGGCTTTTCTTCAGCACAGCCTTTTTAAACTTATTTTTAGGGGACTGTTATATGTTAAACAATTATTGTGTTAATTATTGTCATTTCTACTTTGCTGTATGTTTCTGTGCTGTATGTTTCACATGTTTACTGAAATTTACATTCACGTATTGTTGAACTGAGGAAAATGTTGTTCACTTTTGATAGGATACAGTAATTAAGTTTAACCAGTTGTTATAGAGAAGTATTGGTTTCGCGTAGCATATTTTGCCTTTGTAGTTCTGAGTGAATCCTTCTTGGGGAATGTGCATATTGTAAGGGAATGAAAGAATATTTGAATTTTACTAAGTGGGAAACAGTGCCAGGCTTAGACAAGAAATTCTGATTGTCAGTAACAAAGAAATTGAAATGGGGACTCTGTCATTTCATTTTTTTCTCTTTTGTATTACACCATCCCTTTTCTTGCAGCAGTATGTTCTCCTTTACTATGATTATGGTGATACTATCCTTTTGGATTTGTGGTCAACACTATGTGAGCTGGGTAGCATTGGTACATCCATGGGCTGAACAGCCCCATAGGTCATATATGTATTTATACACTTAAGTATGCATATTGTTACTGAATTTGACTTTCTAGTTTGTAATTTTATGTTGTGTGCTCATTGGTAAAGTAGAGATTTTTCAACCGGCTCTTTTCATTTTTCTTGTAGAAGGAGAAGTGTACACGTGGGGTCATAATGCTTATAGTCAGCTGGGCAATGGCACCACAAATCATGGTTTTGTTCCCTGTCAAGTCTCTACTAACTTGGTGAACAAGAAAGTCATTGAGGTTGCCTGTGGCTCTCACCATTCTATGGTGTTAACCTCTGATGGAGAGGTGAGTATAGTGGGACCCAATATCTCTTTTCTCTTAATGAAACTCACATATGGGAGAAACAGAAAAACACTCTGCACCTATAGCATTAGACCATGCTTTTTGCAATCCTCACAGTACTGATGTAACATAGATGTTTCCAAGAAATTGGAACTTGTGAGGGTGTAGCTGTTTTGAAGTCTGTGCAGAACACTGATTTTGTGCCACATCTGCTTGTAACAAGTTATGCAGCCAGTTCCTTCATATGCTATATTCTACTTTAAATGCTTAATGGCATTAAAGCTGATATTTATGTAAATCACATTCACTGAAAGGAATTCTACCTGCCTAATACTAAGTAAAAAGTTTCCTGGAATTTGCCTTGAGGTGCCATTTGTGCCACTTAGCTATTCAAATTTGGGTTCTGGAAAGTAGCAATGGGTTCTTCCAGCATAAACTGCAGTCATCATGTTTCCTCTTACCTTCTGAGTGGAGGAACAGAAAATAATGGAATATATAAATAGTGAGATTGGCATGTTTTTGTTAGAAATGGTTCAGTTGTAAACTTATGTGTTTTCCTAGGTCTGTAAAACAATACTTCCACTTTCACATAAAAAAATGCAATTTTTTATTCATACAGCTTTTTCCTCTCTTGAATATATACTTTGAACTATATATTATAAAGCCATCTTTGATGACAATTCTTTTGCAACAGGTATACACATGGGGTTATAATAACTCAGGCCAGGTTGGATCTGGTTCAACAGCAAATCAGCCAATTCCTCGAAGAGTTACCAGCTGTCTACAAAATAAAATAGTTGTTAATATAGCTTGTGGACAGATGTGCTCTATGGCTGTGGTGGAAAATGGAGAGGTAAGAAATTTCAAGTGAATATTTGGACTGAATTTTACTTCATGTAATAACTTGGCATGTAGATAATTTCAAACCTGGTAGTAATGAGCTATTATTCAGAAAGGAAGTTTGCATTTCCAGACTCCCTCAAGTTTAGCTGCTTATACTGCTCATAAAAACTTTGTTATTATACCACTGCTGTCTTTAGCATTCATAGACAAATAAATATTGTCTATACTGGAATCTGAAGTATTGTGTGTGAGAATAATTAGCGAATGTGAGAATAATCACTGAATGATATTTTAATTTTTAGTGCTCATATTCACACATCTTAAGAGAAAACAAAAGTATGTTGTATATATTTGTTGTACTGGAGTACCTCTTGAATCTCTCTTATACTTTTTTATCCTCTCTGCAAAGATACAAGGAGGTTGTAGAGTTCTTGATTTTGTTTATATGAGCTGAGGATATTGGGCAGTATACATCTTGCTGGCTCTATTTCTCCAAACACTTGAGTACAGAACTGAGTAGCTATTGACTGCAGTAAAACATATGTCACTGAAATTATCAGAGCTCAGTATTTTCCCTCTTTCTTATGTTTGGCATAAAGCTGTCTACTCAAACTGTTGTGCATAGCTTCCATTTTGTACTTATTCTAGCGTGTTTTATGTTAGAAGATTTTGGAATGAGAAATCAGCTCTTTAGAAATGGGAAGTATTATGCTGGATTTACTCTGTGCTGGCAAGATATGAATCACTGATTTTCTGTTCTTCATATTAAAATATTGTAGTCGTGTAATTTAGCTCCTAAAGAGTATGAATGTGGAAGTTAAGAATTCTAGATGAGCATGTAACTGGCATTTTAAAGGAAAACGTGTGTGTGTATATGTGTTTATATAGATAGGTATATATGTGAATATGTTTGTGTTTAGCTAAAACAAACAAAAAAAAAAGGAAGTGAATAGTAGCAAACAGCTAAAAGTCCCTGTCTCTGTTTCAAGGTCTATGTCTGGGGGTACAATGGGAATGGCCAGCTGGGGCTGGGCAGCAGTGGCAACCAGCCCACGCCGTGCCGGATCGCAGCCCTGCAGGGCATTCGTGTGCAGCGGGTACGTCTGTGCTGCTCCTCCCCAAACCCTCCAGGAACCTCTGCAAGAGTCCTGTAGGCAGCACGTGCTGCCTTTGAAGGAGATAGTGAGACTTGTTTAAAGTGACATCACAATGAAAAACCTGTGTCCTAAAGTGGACCTCTGACAGCAGGGGAGAAACTGTGACCCTGTGGAGTTCAGTGGGAATTTTGCCATTGACTTCGGTGAGGTCAGGATTTTACTTAAAAAAGACTAGACCATTAGAAATGTTTGTTTTATTTTGTTCTTTTTTTCCCCGTGAAAGTTAATTAAAAAAATATTTCTGTTATTTTAGTAAATAACAAAATCTTTCTAGGATATTCCATTCTTCATTAACCCCTGCTCTTTTTTTCTGGAAAAATGCTGCAGTTTAGCATTTTGTCTGTCTTGCAGGCTGAATTTCATTTTAGAGCTGCACTCCAGTCACAGTGACTTACTGGTGTTTAGAGTCTGAACAAATTGCCTCCCACTGCATTTGGCTAACATTTGGGATGATTCCACAGTTAGTCTTGACCTTTGGAAGTTATTGCACTTTACCAAATAGCAGGGCTGCCACCAGTGTAACTAGCAAACTGGTAACTTCTTTTGGCTAATAAGAAATATTTCAAGTGACTGTGGGACTGATACTGAAATTTTATAATTGATTCATGCAAAATAGAGGATACTGTCAGGAAAATGATACAAGCTGTTAGAAACTATCAGCTTTGTAACCTAGTGAAAATTTGAGAGACCATTTTGAACTTTGGTTGCTATTTATTGCATTTACTCAGGAAAGCTATGGATTTTTTAAGTCTTTTAAAATAAACTAATTTAATGTCATAATTTTGCATTCAGGGCCTAGGATGTAGACAGTAGCCTTGTTGGTAGCAACTACTGTTGGATAGTAACATAATAAAGCGAGTATTATATTCCCCTGTATTTATTCTTGTATTTAGAGACTGAATGCTCCAGTAAGTTTGGCTTAGGTTCTATTTCCATCCACTTCATTTGCTTGATATTGATTAATACCATGTTGTAGATCTCCACTCAGTAAATAACTTGATGATTTATTTCATTTAAAGTACATCACATTCTTCATGGATGTCAGTGGAGTATATGTGGTTTTGGTGTATCTTTGCAGACCATATAAAGATAGGTGACCAATGTAAATTGGTGTTCGGAAGCAGTTTATCTTTACTAAGTTACATTAACTCCTGCAGAGCAAGACTGTTGCTGGTAGTGTTGCCACTGTGTGTGTCTGTATGTGGGGCATGTGCTGCATGTATGAAGTGGATTTTTTGTACAATCTGATGTGAGGAGGCAGCTCAGCAGGACCAAGGGGGTTTCCACGGGAGGTTATGAGTTAATACAGCTGTGTGCTGCCATCAAAATGGAGAGTTTTGTCTCTTCCCTCCCTGTCTTTGCTGATTGTTCTTGTTGCTTATCTTGTGTGTTTTTCAAACTGTACTGTGAGAGTTTTCTTCCAGTGATATAAGTTTAGAGAATCACAGAATGGCCTGGGTTGAACAGCACCCTACAAACTGTCCAGTTCCACCCCCTGCCATTGACAGGGACAGGGATACCTTCCGCTAAACTGGGATGCTCAGAGCCCCAGTAAACCTGGCCTTGAACACTTCCAGGGATGGGAGTTAGCACAGGGTCCTCTGAGCACTGGAGCTGGCACAGGGAGGGGGCAGTTTTGTGTGGTTGTCATTCAGGGATGAGAGGATCAGACAGGGAGACCTTAGCTGTTTTTCCAGTGGTAAAGCTATTCATACTAGAGCAGTTGCCCATGGAGCAAGGTCAATGCAAGACAGAAAATGTTCAGTTTTCTCCATATTGTTCAAATTTGTCATGTATCTTTCCTTCTTTCTCAATTTTCAGCTATTCTTTTTGCTCTGCTCTTTAGACTTTCTGTCAGGGTTTCCCATTGGTAAATTCTTTTCCCCAAAGTCACCTCATCTAATTTCCTTCCATTTTTAATAAACTTACCAGTATTTGTAGTTTTTACACTAGTATGGAATCAATGACATTAACCTATAGCATAAGATCCATCTATCTGTATTAACTTATTACATAAAAATGAGATTTTCTTCTTTTTATTATTCCTTACAGGTTGCCTGTGGCTATGCACATACATTAGTGCTAACAGATGAAGGTCAGATATATGCCTGGGGAGCCAATTCATATGGCCAGTTAGGTACTGGGAATAAAAGTAACCAGTCTTACCCTACAACAGTTATTGTGGATAAGGACAGGTAATACTTACAGTCTTGAAATCAGACATTGGTTGACATACTCACAGAAGAGCTACATGAAATTATGGTATTTTTAATCTACTTTTTGGGGAGGAGAAGGAGCCTATAATTTTTTGCAGTGGTTCATCTGCTAAATGTGAACAGAATTTTCACTGAAAGGGCTTGAATCTGCCCCATAACCATCCCTGTGAAAGAGAAACTGAATATTCTGAGCCTGAATATGCTATTTTCTGCTTCGGCTCACACTGTACTTTACAGGCCTTAATTGCAGTTTCCCTTCAGTGGTGTAGTTTCATTGCTTGAAATTAACAATAAAGGCTTTATTGTCTGTGAATAGAAATTGTATTTTAATATGCTACTTTTGACAAGAAGTGTACTCAGAAAAAGTGAAGGGTGGACATCTACAATTTGTGTTATTTCTGCTATTAAATCTGGCTCATTACCCAGGAGGGAGAGAAAGGGAGGAGTTCTTTCTTGGTATTGTTGCCTAAAAATTAAGCTTCAATTTTTGCTAGTTAAATATTTTCCTCTAGGTTCTTGAGGGATAGTGAGGCAGTTATTTCTGTTGCTTTTGTAAAGCCATGTATGTATATGGTCAGAAATCTTGATTTTGGGCTCCTGTTGTGAGTAAGAAGGAAAGTGAGATGTCTGTCTCAACCCTGCGTCTGAGTACATCATTGTGACGAAGTGGCATCGCTGCTCTGGTGATGAGACATGGCCTGATCTTGAACGTTGCTATTTCTTTGTGTCTACTTGTGTTTTTGCTTCAAATGTTACTGATTTTTTTTCCCAGGCAGTTTAGCCGTAGTTAAAATGTTACAAAAAAAATTTTATACAATTCTTAATGTTGCATGCTGCCTCTGCCTTTTGTTGGTCAGAATATAAATTCTTGGTGTCAGTGAAAATATTGCCTCACTAAAGCCTGCAAGATTTGTGCATACAGCTTTAAACAAGTTGTTTCCCTGCCATTATCCCCAGGCAGCTGAGAACACAAGTAAACAAGCAGTAGTTCAGACTGCAAAACAGTGGATTGTGTAATGCTGTACACAGTGGGAGTTTTGAAGTCCTTAAATCAGCCTCAGGATTAGAGATATAGCCTAGCTAAAAGGCACTTAGAATCAGATTTAAGTGCTATTTGGTTCTAAGTTTTAATTTTCAAAGTGGAAGTTCTTTAAGCATAAGTAATAATAATTATATGAGTAAGAAGTATGTTTAACTTGTTGGTTTATAACTGTTACCAATAAGCAAACAGAAAAAATGCTTCAATTATCTTTCAATTATAAGCCAAAATGCATTTTTTTTTTTATGCCTCCTTATTTCTTTCTTCATCTTCTCCAAGTATTTGTTCTCTACAGCTTAATACAGCCACTCATCTCACTGCCTATCACCACCAATGACATTCAGAGACTTGAAACTCATGATAGCTTTGCTTGAGAGAGCCGAGGGGTCAGCAGAGCCTGTGCTGTAGCAGATACAGGGCTCTGCTGCAACACTGACTGCTGGCTCCTGAGATGCTTTTCCAAAGAGAAACTTGGAGTGCATGCTGTTTGCAGAAACACTGCCAGCCCTTTTAATTTTGCTGTGTATGACCAGAAAGCGTTCTTGCTCGCATGCATGCTTAAAAGAATGTCTTGCACTAGAGAAAGACAGGAGGCAGTGAGCTTATTCACTGCATTTTGTTCTTGATGGGAGTGACTTGCTTTTTTCCTTTTGTTTGTTTCCCTTGTAAACTCAGAGTTATCGAGATCGCCGCCTGCCACTCTGCGCACACGTCGGCGGCCAAGACCCAGAGCGGCCAGGTGTACATGTGGGGCCAGTGCCGGGGCCAGTCCGTGACCTTCCCCCACCTCACCCACTTTGCCTGCACTGACGATGTGTTCGCCTGCTTCGCCACCCCTGCTGTCATGTGGCGCCTGCTCTCCGTAGGTCAGCTGAAATATTCTTTATTCTGACACCTTCTAAGTAGAATCACTGGTTCATAAAACCAGCTGCATGTATTTGAAGCCTAAACATAGTTCCTCACAGAAATTTACGCCGGGAAACATAGTCATAATGAAACGTTGCGTATGTGTAAGTGGTAATATGGAATTGTAAAAAATTGCTAAAGCCTGAGAGCAGGGCTAAATAATTGTTTTATTGGTGTGGCTTATTTCTGTGGGGAAATGCCTCAGGTTTTGGAGGGATTTTTTTGTGTAACCTCTGTATGTGACTGTCCAGTGACTCTGGGTGGAAAAACTGAGTTTGAATTTGGAGATTTGAGTTTAGGAATTCTGAAGCTTTCTTTGATGCCCTTAAGTAGACTACTAAGAATTGAGGGATCCAAATTCCTATTGAATTGGCCACAAGCACTCAGCCTCATCACAAGTGATCATGACTTGACCTTCTGAAGAGATGAGTTGCTGGATCTCAGATGTTTGCTTAGTGTTGAGATCTGTTTTGCTGGCCTTGACTAGAAAGAGTTAAGTATACAGCATTGGCTACCAGAGAGCTCATTCTTTAGCTACAGTTTAATCCCATAATGGTTTCTAATAAAGTTGCTGGGGTGTTGTTTGGATTTTTGTTTGATTTGTTGGGTTTTTGTTGGGGTTTTCTTTTTGTTTGTTTGTTTTGGCTTGTTGTGGGTTTTTGTTTATTGTTGTTCTTGGGGGATTTGTGTGTTTGTTTATTTCGTGTTTTTTTTGTGGATGATTTGGGGTATTTTGACTTGATTCTTGGTCCCTTTGGAAATAGTGCTACAACACTGTAACAACATTGTAGCAAAGCATAAAGTGAAACCTTTCAGGAGGAAAAGGTTACTTTACCTTTAAATAAAACAAGTTTCAGATGCACTTTCAAAGCCACTTTCTCATATGTGCCAAGTAGTCTCTCCAGCATCCTGGCACTATTCAGGAGGTTTGAGCAGGGTTCCTTGTGATGACACAGGATAAAGGATGCTGGCTATCAGGCCCTTGTCATGTCTCCTGGTTGTTTTTAGTTAGGTGACTGTAGTATTCACATCTTCTGTGTCTCAGGAATTCATTATAGAGAGACACAGAAGAGAAAACAATTTCTATTTCTCTTCTTTGTTTTCTCCTTGTGGAATGCAGTGGAAGAATGTTTACCTGGCATGATTAGCTCATTGCATTCTGCTGTGCATTGTTTGGCCCTGATGGCCAATCGAATCCACCTCTGTCTGGATTCTCTCTCAGAGGGTCAGGAGTGTTAGTTAGTAGTTAGATATGGTAGTTAGAAGTAGGATGTAGTTCTTAGTATGTCCTCTTTAAATAGTATATTAATGTATTATAATATAGTATAATAAATAAATGATACAGCCTTCTGAAATGGAGTCAGACATCATTTCTTCCCAGAGGATTTGCCGGCATTCTCGCCACAACAAATGGTGACCACAACAGGTGACTCTGTGCTGTTTTCAATTGTGCCTTTTTGCACACTCCAGGAGCTGAGGGAGACTGGCCTCTTCATCCTGTCCCACCCTGGCAAGCTGTCAGGACTGACTCACTGTTATTTGTCATCTGATTTATGTTTGCTGAGAATCCTCAGGCAGCTGTCCCCTGGATCCTACATCTGCTGACCTATATGCCATGGACATCTGCCATGCTTACAGCCCTTCTCTGTCCTTTTTATTCTGGTGCTTCCACACCCAGGCATTCCCATTCTATCCATGTTTGTGGCAGTTCTAACATTTCTGGTACAATTCTTAGCACTGGCTGCTAAGGAGTTTTCTTGGCTTTGTGCCTTGTCAGTGGGAACTGCCTCTTCATTTCCTTCCTCCAGTTCCCCTTTCACTGCTGTAACAAGTAAAAGCATCTGGTTTCCCTCTAAGAGTTTCAAAGCTGAGGCCCACTATATTCAGTTTTTCTCTGGTGGCTGTAGAAGTCAACTGGAGATGTGTCTTGGTGCACATCTGGATTGCCAGTTAACTTTGAAGAAGAGTTTCAGCTTTGCATTAGTTGCTAAAATGCTTACTTTGTTTATTGAATAAATAAACCACACATTGTACAAAATAAGAACTAACAAAGTATTTTACAGTATCATTGTTTCAGAAATATTTATTTTTTTATCATCACTA
This sequence comes from Buphagus erythrorhynchus, assembly GCA_013400855.1. Lineage (NCBI taxonomy): Eukaryota > Metazoa > Chordata > Aves > Passeriformes > Sturnidae > Buphagus > Buphagus erythrorhynchus. The sequence continues at coordinate 21,161 of VZTT01074731.1, read as the reverse complement.
TATTTGATTTCTTTCCCCCATCTATTTTACCTGTACCTACCCAAATTGTGTATACCTGACACATTCTAAATGAAATGCAAAATGACTGTGCTAAACAAAGTGTAACAACATCAAAGTGTGAGTTAAGCTTTTTCTAGAGCTTGTGGAGAGGGTATTTCCATCTCCATTTCCAGCAGAATACTATTCTAATTTCTAGCTTGATAGGTTACAGGACCTAGCATTTGGGTAATTTTCTGTAGAGAGCAACTAATTACTGACCCACAAGATCTGTGTAAACCCATAATATGTATTTATATGGTAAGAAGACAATATGTTGTCACAGTTAAGAGTGAGGTTTGAGGGTGGAGTAGGTTGTTGATTTTTTTAGTAGTAATAAAGAAGATGGTTCTCTGAGGCTATGTGGTGGAGATTTGGATCAGTTCAGGAGGTAAAACTTTTGTATGCAGATAATGGATGACTTTTTAAAGCTGTTTGGTAACTTTATAGTGCAAATATCCTGTGCACAGTGGGATATACAGACATATGACACAAACAGGAATATGCAGACATTGACACACTGTGCTTTTACCACCATTAAGTCTAGGGAAAGCTATTCTTTTAGAATAAACTCATAAGTGTTGGTATTTACTTTTAGGGACGTTGCACTGGGCAGTTCCACTGCAAACCAATATGTTGTTTCTGTAATAGTTTCATTTTTGCTGTAATATAATGTCTCCTCATGGAAGCATTTCAGAAAATTTTATTATGATTTTTTTAATTGATCTTTTGAGGATCTTATAATAACAGTTTAAATTTGATATAATTTACTCAGTAATGGTTGATAGCATTTTCTGTCATACGGAGCAGTGTAACTTCTGAGACTGTTAACTTTTTCTTTTTCCTGGCCTTATATAGATGAGTTTAGAGGAGTGGAGTTCACTGATTTTTTAATAGAGATATTTGCTTGGAGTAGGAAACAAGAAAGAACTGAAGAAAGCTGCCCTTTCTTTGCTTTTCTGGCCCATACAGAACACGTAGGCTCCTGGGGGTTTTTACTAACCTTAAGGAGATGTATTTATTAAGAGTGTTAATTGCTGACAGATACCCAGAATATTGTAGTGGGAGATATTTATATTGCTTACTACTTTATAGTAAATCCCCTATTTATTCTAGAGCCTGATGACCATCTAACAGTAGCCCAGTCACTAAAGAAGGAATTTGACAACCCTGAAACTGCAGACCTGAAGTTCCTAGTGGATGGAAAATACATTCATGTCCATAAAGTTCTTCTCAAAATTAGGTAAGGAACAAACCTATAAATTGTATAAACTTAATCTTAAAAATTCCCTTTTCCCTAAGCCAGGGATTCATCTGCTGTTCTTCACTGTTACTCTCTTTGTAATTATCAAACATGTTGCTCTACTACCTGCTTTTCCATCACTTTCCTCCATCTGACATTTATCCTCCTTTGTGCTCCTAAATGGCCTTGACCTTGATTTCCAATAACCTTTTTCTGCTGAGGAAAAGGCTCACTTCCTTCTGCTGTCTTTTCTCAGTAGTTAGAATCTGTTTTTTCCTCCTTTATATGCTTGGTTTCCTCCACCAGAATGATTTGAGGGGGTTGTGTTTATTCTTGGCACTCGTTCCTTTCACAGGACCCTTCAGTTGTTTCAGCAACTTCTGTAGGTGCTATCCAGATGATCTTTTTTCCCCTTTTATGACAGATTCCTTGTTCTACATGTTTTAAGCATTCTTATCAGTGAGTTTGACTTTTAAGTTGGCTTTTTTTTCCTGTTTTTACAACTTTTTACAAGTTAAGACCACTTTACTGTGAGATTTGATGGAAGCAGATCTACAGAATGATCTCATTGTTATTCACATGCAGAGAAATTAATTTGTTACTGCTGATGTGGTTTCTCCTGTGATATTCTAGAGACACTGCTTTGTATCTCTTCTGCCTTGCCAACTGCTTCTGCTTCATCCTCTTCATTGTTATAATTTTTTTTCTCTTTGCTATTTTTTCCTCAAAATGCTTAGCTATCACACTCAGCTTATCACCACTTCCATCTTCATACATTTGCTCCTGAGTCCTGTTAGTGATTTCTTGTATATTACTGTGTAAAATTAAAATTCCCTGTTAATTCTTGCCTGTCCATATTTTGTTGGGTTTGTTTTTTCTGCCCTCCTCTTACCACTCTGATTATCTGTGTTACTTTTGTCTTCTCTTTACTGGCTTCATTGCTTGTGCCTATAGTCCACCCTCTTCATTTGGAATGCCTTGTGTTCTCCATCAGACACCATACCAAATCTTGTGTATGCCCAAAATGTTCCTGAGGTTTGTTTTCCTGATAATCAGACTATATCTAGCTTTCCCTTATTTCCATTTTCTTGCTCTACTTTTCTCAGATTACATGGCATTCTGTGAAGGAAATAAGTCTAATTCTAAAATGGATTTACATATCTGGTATTACCAAAATACTATGAAGAAATACTAAAGCATCAGGCACAGTCTGTAAAATTAATATTTTCTTTACTGTCATGATGCAACTGGATCAGAGTATTTAAAAATACATTTTGCAACATTTGGCCTCTTCTGGAGCATTGTCATTAAAGCAGTGCTGGTAAAAGTTCCTTTTCATTGTTTAGTCATTTCTTTACTGCTCACGAGGACTTTTTTCCATCTTGTTCTATTCCTGTTCTTGACCTGGAGCCCATTGTTGGTGGTTACTGGCTGGCAGTGGTGGAACAATGTCAGGGAACACCCAGCTCAGTGGGAGCAGCCCATGGCCAGCACTGCCTACAGCAACAGAAACATCCCAGTGTGCCAGTGGGATTTGCCAGCTCTGCATTCAGCCAGCCAGAACTGAGCATCTGGGCTGTGTCTGCTAGGGGATAGTGACAGGGAGAGAGACACTCCAAAGGATGAGTCACCCCAAGATACTCTGTGGACTGGAGGATGTGTGCTAACCAATTTCTGTTTTCACTTACTTATTAATTTTTCAGGGATCAATGTGTGCCACCTGCTCTCTGACTTTTGTGTGGTGCCATTGGGGCACAGACCATTCCCAAGGTCTGATCCACGCTGGATGGATAGCTTGGTCACCACTGCTCAGCATGGGGCTCTGTGAAACAAAACAATGAGCTTTTGTCTGCCTCTCCCAGTGCCAGAATATGGTAAAAGATGTGGGAGAAGCTAGATAATGACTTCTATTTCTTTGTGAATTTGACAAGAGGTTCCATTATTTTACTAAAAGCCCCAAAATACTGAGATAAAAATTCTTTCAATAACCAGTAAAATATTAAGAACTTAAGTGATTATTTAAATAATTCTTTTTAATTTGGATTTAAGTGGTACTGTCTTTATGTTGTAGTTTTGTCTCAGAGACATTAAAAAGAATCCATCCTACTCTTTACCAGAAAGTTTGAGTAAAAGAAGAGAAAATTCAGATGTGGGAGAGTTGCACATTAGTGTAGTACAAAGAAGTACACGTTTAATTGTGGTTATTATAGGAAAAGTTATCAGAAATGTAGCTGTTCATTTTTATCAACAAAAATTTTGAAAACAATGCACATGTTAGGATGCTTTTTAGGGAATAGTAAGTTATGGTGCATTGTAAATTACTGTGAACTGGAAGTTGCAGATTACAGCTACCAAGGGCAGTGCTTTGTCCTTGTTTGTATCTTGTTTTTGTCACAAAAGTATTCAGACTTGTAAGAAAAAAGTGATGAAATATTTGAGTGAGAGTGTCTTCACTTTCAATAATTTAATCCTTGAATGTAATGATTAATGCTAAATTGTGTATGGACTCTGACACTGGAATAAATGATATCTAAAATTATTAATAATTTCCCTCTTCATTACGAAATGCTGGAGGAATCAGGGTCAAATCTCAGAAATGTCCAAGTTAATTGTAAACTTTTTCTGCTATGAGACAAGTAATAAAATTGATTGTTAATGTATAACGTATTTAAGAAAATGGCATCAAAGCCAGATAGATAATCCTTGTAGATATTGTAAGTAGAAATGGAGCCTGCCATAAAATATTAACAACAGAAATAAAATTCTGAATTATATATATCAGGCTTAAAAGGTTTAAAGAAATGAATGTCTTCAAAGCAAGAAATCATCTGCTTGTGTATTTAGTCTGTTAGGACTGATCTATTTTTTTACCAACTTCTTGCTGCAGCTCATCTTTCAAGCTTAACTCTTTACAGTGTACAATCTTTGTTCATGTTTTGTAGGTGTGAACATTTTCGCTCCATACTCAATAATGATGATGAAATTATAGAAATGAGTGAATTTTCTTACCCTGTTTACCGAGCCTTCCTGGAATATCTGTATACAGACAACATTAGGCTCCCTCCTGAAGATGCAATAGGTATTTGCCACAAATGGAAATTACTTCAGATTATTGTTTTTGAGAAGTTCAATCTATGTGTCATTACAGAGTAAAGAAATCAGGGCTTGTTAATTTTAGTTTCATTAGCACTTAAACCCTGAGTTTGGCAGGTGTCAGGAAGAAAGGATGCAGTAGCAGGAAACATGCCCAAGGAGAATGAGTGGTGGGCATGCAATGAGATCAAAGGTGAAAAGTTTTCAGAAAGAATTCATTGTGTCTCTTATTAAGAACTTCTTGTTATTTAGAAAAGCACTAATGCCATCCTGACACTTTACTTGTTTGAGTAGCTGTAGTGATTTTTTGATCCTGAGTGAAAAGGGAGCTCTTCCCTGCATGAATTTAAGAGGATGTAAGTCAGTAATTGATGTCCAGAATGAGAACAAGAGAACAGGACACTTGCATAGTAATAAAATTGTTCCTTTTTTGATAGGTCTGTAGGGGACCTTAAAAAATGCACACATCATCTAGGGGAAAAAAAAACAGAGCAAGCCTTTGATTAATTC
>VZTT01074722.1:0-10502 GCA_013400855.1 Buphagus erythrorhynchus | reverse complement strand
GTTGTCCAAACACTTCTTGAGCTTCATCAGTCTTGAGACTGTGACCAGTTCCCTGGGGAGACTGTTCAGTGCCCAAAAACCCTCTAAATGAAGAATCTTTTCCTAATATCCAACCTAACCCTGCCCTGACACAACTTCAGGCCATTCCCTCAGGTCCTGTCACTGGTGTACTGTGGAGAGGAGATCAGTGCCCACTCCTCTGCTTTCCCTTGTGAGGAAGTCCTCTCTGCCTTCAAGGGAGTCAACAACTATAAGCTCCAGCCCCTCCTTTATATACAAAGCCACCCCCTGTTATAATGGATTAAATGTGTGGAAAATAATGGCCTAAAATCCCTGGAAGACAAGAACCAGCTCTAAGTGGCATATCCATGCTAGTCCATCCTCCTTCAGTCATTGCAGTAAAAAACTGCTTACCATGACCAAGGCTATTAATAGCCATGGCTTATGTTCTGCCCCGTTGGCATGTTTTAGTTTAACAGCTGACTTGAAATGGAAGATGACACTTTACACTGGCTCTTCAAACACACACAGAACTGAGAACAGTGAGTTCTGCAGGAGAACCCCTTTGGCTGATGCCTCTGTTTCAAAGAGGCTTGTAGTGACCTATTTCAAGTGACAGCTCTTTTATAAAATACTTGGATAATTTACAATGCAGGCAAGGAGTTCTGCTAGCAAAGGGTTGAGTCGTGGGCTGCAGACTTCTAGATTAAAGTAACAACAAGAAAGGGGGTTGGAAACTGAGGACTGGGATTGCCAAAACAATTATTCTGCTGTGCTGGATTTCACTCGACATTGTTGGTATCCTGTCTTCAAAATGCCGTTGGGTCCAGTACAGTGTCTTTTTTGTTTGGCTGTGGTGATCTCATGCTACAGTGGCTGGGTTTCTTTAGGCAGAGTACTTGGAGGTAGAGCCTGAAATGGAATTGTTAAAAATCAACTGCATATTATATATTCAAGTTAGGTACTTTTCTGGCAATTAAATACCTCTGAAAGGTCTGACTAATTTCCAGATCATTAATTATCTGAATTACCTAATTAAATTTCTTTTTTCATACTGTGTTTTTCTCCAAAGCACTTTTAAGGTCATTATTAAAAAAAAATTAGTAATATTGGAAGTTAGTGTGTTGAAAGGTGAGTTAAATAAATCTATCATTTAATCTACCCAATATTAGGTAAAGATGCCACCATAACCAGTTGTTATCATTTAATTATATGTAGGATGATAAAATAATCCTGGAACATTTTGATTGGGTTTTGTCACCTGCAAGGTATTCTGTCCTTGGATTAAGTATCAACTAGTAGGGTTTATTCTTAAGTGTTTTCAGTGCTGGAACAGAAGTCCCAGCTAAGGGACAGTGAGTTAGCATTGGTGTAAAACATCTGCTGCTCAATATTTTTTAACCTCCTCATAAGACATGTATCTCACCAATTAATAATTTGTAAAAACTTTTAGATAGTTTTGGTTTTTTTTCCTAGAGTATTAGCTCATATTATTTCGATAGGAAGATTAAGGAGTTTTTATTTCTCACCTTTATTTTTGTTCCTATTACTACAACAATTGAGTTGCTTTTATGTTTTTATTTCTTATTCTCCATATTTGAGTGGCGGTAAACAGCTCTAGAAATATTACTGCTGTCCCTGGTAAGGCTTTTTTGTATATTTTAGATTTGCATAACCCGTTCTTCTTTTTAAAATCAGTTTTTGTAGGGCTTTAATGTGCTGAAGTGTGTTTTGGGTCTTACACTGGGACATCAGTGTTCTGACTGTGTAACTGCAGCTGTACCACTAATGGAGAATTAAATGGTACAGAAATGATGACTGGCTGCAATGAATACTTCTTTCTGATATCATGGCAAATCCTCTAGAGCTTGCCTTTTATTTTTTCTTTGTTTTGCAGGTGGAAACTATGTGATAAGTGCATCCTCCTGGCGGGAGGGACAAAAGCTGGTAAAAAAGATCCTGGGTCCAGCTCCCAGAATAGAACAGGACAGAAGAGCTGTATCCAGTGACAGAACAGGCCGAGAGAGATCTACCAAGTCTGGTATGTTGTTCTTTTATCACTGCACTTACTTGATTTTACTTTATTATATAACACTGCATGTCTGCAGACTAGTGCAGACTTCTGAGATAAAATGTTCTGAGATAGAAGTTTCTTATCAAAATTCCTTCTATTTTTAACCTGGAATTTCAGGGAGATGAGGATGAAATTTTGCTCACCACCATGGCTAGGGTGCATAACCTCTGTTCCTGGGTGCATTATGGACTTTTTTTGGTGTCATGGTCCCTGCACATGGGACTTGAGGGGTGGTATGTGCTGCAAGGGTGCTTGGGGTATCTGGAAAAGACGGATATAGGCTGAAACCAAAAAAATGGACCTGCAATCTGCCTTTGCCTCTTGAACCCAGTGGGGAAAGGAATGGCTAGCAGTGGTCCACAGGCCAGATGAATTTTCCAAGTGTGCTGTATATAATCCATAAGCTGATTTATTGAACATCCCAGTTTAACAGGAATTGTGGTTCTTCCAGATACAGTATAATGTCATCCATGTGCATCATGACTATTCATTGGTTCCTCCACCAGCCTTTTTCAGAATTTATCTCAGACAGGAGAAATAAGGCATGCTGGGAACTGCTGTGCTTCTTATGTTTGTGAGGTGGTGAGGCTGGTAAGAGTAGAAGGGGTGTGGGCTCAATCTGAGCAAAGGCTGCCACATTCAGACTGTGACACTGAATGAAGCAAAGACCTGTTTATAGTGAGATCTGCCCTCCTCTCTCATCCTTCTTTTTGCAGCTGTTTTCACAAATTTAATTGTTACCTGACATATTTGACTTCTCATTCTTTAGCAGGCTGCCTTGGAAGGACAGGTTCTGATTCTAGATTGGATGTTACCCGTAAGAGCTCTTCAAGAAGTACTGAAAGGTCAAGAAGTAAAGTACGGTCTGAGACCAATCTGAGAAAACTGGAAGCTGCTCTTCCAGGTGATAAGCAAGATCACACCTCTGTAAACAAGGATTTCCTGCCCATGGAGATACGTGGAATTCTTGATGACCTGCAATTGGATTCTGTGAGTACAAAGCAAGAGGCAGATGGGGAAAAGCAGAATGAAAAATCTGTTTTGCCTACTCAAAATATGAGGAGCCACAGTCCCACCAAAAGGAAACCGGACAAGGTAGCAGCCAGTGAGGAGCCTCAGGTGATCTCTAAGAAACGCCACTATGACAGTAATGAGGTTCGTCAGTACATCATCAGGCAGCAGGAGGAGAGGAAGAAGAAGCAGAATGAAGAGAAGAAAGCACAAAAGGAGGCAACAGAACAGAAGAACAAAAGGCTCCAAGAGCTCTACAGAAAGCAGAAGGAGGCTGTTACTAAAGTGAAGAATGTGCCTCCTCCTGAGTCTTCAGCAGCCAAACGGTTACAGGAAACCTATTCCAAACTCTTGCTGGAACAAACACTTTTAGAAGAGCCACCTCAGCTGCCTACGGTGCAGGAAACACAGGTACAGCTGATTCACTAACTTAGTCTTGCAGTTGTTTGCAGGAATAGGAGGTGGTATGTTTAGGGAGGTTGTGACTTGTGCTGTTCTGGTGGTTATCGGTTAAGAAAAAAGAACAAACCAAAATGTGTAGCTTTGCTTAAACATAGTGATTTCAATGTGCAGTCTCTTTCCTAGTGGCTGCTTTTTGGCTCAGCAAGGCCTACTAGAAAGTTGATTGAAAATCATCTTTCTATTTTAAAGAGAAGCCTTTTCAATTGTAATGAGGCAAGAGCTCCTAAACTTTGACACACTTTAGAAAATGCATTTTTCTGGTTGTCTTCGTCTCTAGCCCAAACCTGGTTATCAACCATCTGGGGAATCTGACAAAGAAAACAAGGCTCAAGAGCGTCCTCCAAGTGCATCTTCCAGCAGTGACATGTCCCTTTCGGAACCACAGCTGCCACTACTGAGGTAGGCAAATGGGGCCTTGGGATAGAGAGAAAAGTGCTCCTGCTTTCATCTCTTAAAGGTGAAAATAGCCTTGGCTCTTGAGTTCCTGTTCCAGTGAGAGTAACTGTCTTCAAGTCAATTACAGCATTTTCTTGCAGTAAAGAGGAAGCTGATGCAGGAAACCATATGAAAATTTTGGCTATGGCTGGTTTGCAAGTGTATAAATAAATAGTGAATGGTGGTTGTTGGTAATGTTTTGTTGGCATTAGTGGTATGTGTATTTCATATAGGGACACTCTTATTTCCTCTGGCATTGCCATTGGGCAAGAGAAGCCGATCGTATGAATATATCTGTTGATTTTTCTTACTTGATTTGCTCAATGTTGCTGTTTAATCTATTGTCTTGCATTCAGCCATTAGTTACTGTTTATGAAGTACCAAACAGCTCTGCTTCTGCTTGGAACTAGCCTTTCCCTATTTCTTTTCGTGCAGCTTTCCCAATTTTGAATTGTTCAGTGTATTATCAAAGTTTTCTTACTGCAAGTCAAGGTGCCTAATCAAACACTTAGATGTAAGAAACTAAAAATCCTGAAGTTTCTTGGATATCCTTAATATCCCTGCTGTGCAAGTGTCTACATTTTTAACTACATAATGAATGTCTGCTTCTTAAATGTATACTTGCTTCAGTATCTGTACTCTGAGTTAGTAAGTGCAATGAGACCTGTTCCCTTCGGGAAAAGTTCAAGGAAGCTCACCGGGAATGCCATGTACTACTATTGTGTAGAATCAAAAGCTAAACCATATAGTAAATATTGTTAGTGTAACATCAAAGAAGAAATGTAATTGCTAACAGTAGATGAGAGATGAGACTCACAGGACTGCGTAAGGTATTCAGAGACCCTTGTAGTAATCAGAGAATAAGTTTTTTTGGGGGACTTGAGGTGTTCTAGTGTTCTGGACATGGGCAGATGATAAGGAAAAAAAAATTTCTCCTTTCTGGAGTCAGGAAGTTTTTAGAAAAGAGTTACTGCTGACAGTGAAAAACTTCAACTTGTTACAACCCTAAAACAAAGAGTACACCATCAGTGGCATTTCAGATTTGGGAGGTGCTGTGTTGTTTGGTTTGTTGCTGAATAACATTGTGTATCTGTTTACTGTCCCATTCTCCACCCCTCTGATTGCACCAAAAACTATTTTGTCCTAAAAATAAATCTGTTACAACGATGCTTTAATCTAAGACATCAATACTCGAGTAAGTCATCAACATAAATATTGACTTTTCATTTCAGGAGTGATTTGATGGAGCCTCCATGGGTACAGCCAGACAGGTTGAGCCCGAGAGTCCAGCTCCCCCACCCACAAGCTCTCTTGGGCTCAAGTGGAGGCCCTTGTTCCCAGCTCTGGAGTCTGGAGCAGATGGACCTTCTGTCAAAGGAGTGTGATGCGATGTTGGCAGGCAGGAGGAGCCATTCTGCCCCTGTGGGGTCCCTGATGCCTCAGTCGTACCTGAATTCATCTACTGCACAGGAAAACCTCTTAGTAAAACCTTCTGCCAGCCAGTATAAGAGCAAATTAGATCGCCTTGAAGCTTTGAAAGCTACAGCTGCTTCCCTTTCTAGCAGGATTGAAACTGAAGCCAAAAAGTTGGCTGGCGCTGGTATCAACTATGGTACCATGTGGAACTCAGAATTTATGCAAGAAAACCACGATGAGGGACGGTGGGCAAAGGCTGTGAGTCCTCCTGTGAGGGAGGAAAATGAAAATACTTTTTCAGCCAGAATTCAAAGGATGTTGGGTGCCTGCGTGTCTCATACAGCCTTTGATGACAACCTTCCTGGGGTAGGCAACCTTAGTGAGTTTAAAAAGCTCCCTGAGACTATCCGACCTCTTACTGATGTAATCAGCCTTGGATTGAGGTCTCCTGCTGCTAACAGGCATGAAGGGGTCCTGGGACATTTATCCAAGAGGCAGACAGACTCCCCAGGGCGTGAGAACCAGGCATATCCTCTGAGCAAAGCCGTTACTCCTCATGAGTCCAGCATTGACTCCATCAGCGAAGGGCCTCTCCTGAGTGATGGAAACCTCTCAGAAGAGGAGGGAGGCCAGCACAAGCAGCTGCCACTGAAGATGTTGGAGACATTAAAAGAGAAGGATTTTTGCATTCGGGAGAGAAATGCTTTTGAGCCCATAAAGGAGTTTCAGAAAGCAGCTGAGAGGTACTCCCCACTTCTCACTCAGACAAATGACACACACAGCAAGGGGCCCTGGGAAGAACTGGCAAAGGGAAGTCCCCACAGTGTCATCAACATCTTTGCAAAGAATTACCAACTTAATGGAAAAGGTAAAAATGGAAACATTTCTCAAACCTCTTGTGAATTGCTATTTTCCCAGTCTTACTGCTCCATACACTTCATACTTCACAGTTAAGGAATGTGCTTTCAGAGGTCTCAAATGTGAATCTGCATAAGACATGATTTACAACTGTCTCATGCATTTTGTTCAGATTTATTCCTCTTTTTATGAGTACTTTGTCTCTGGCCTGGAGCTTCTCATTTCTGAGATTCTGAAAACTCTGAATGTTTTCTGAGAAGTGGATTTTTGTCTTGTGGTTTTTCTTGATTCTTTTTACCTTCATATTATTTTCTTTAATGATGATTGCGTGAAATTTTCTGCAGGTGACTCTAAAGCACTGTGATCTTAAAGAATGTTTTGGTTGGAGTATGTTAATGAAGTAAAAATTTTTATAATTTACAAAAAAGACGAAGGCTTGTTATATTGTGTTAAAACTGCCATGGGACAGCTGTACTGCTCTTCTCCTGATGATTTTGTGTTTGAAAGGAAGTCGTTGTAACTCATGGTTGGGAGCGTCTTAATTGTTATTACCTATTTGATGTATGTTTGTATTTGTTATAATTTTTGTCCTCTCCCTTCTCTCTCCACACTTCAGTGTTTGAAGAAAGGCTGAACGGAGGCTCTGCCCTTCTGCGCCCTTTGCTCCCTGCCATGAGCCCTCCAGAGAGCGTGGCTTCTTACGAGGACGATTTTGCCTCATCTCAGGGAAGCAGCACTTTAACAGATAAAAAGATTTCACGTGACCTTAGGTAACTGTGTTCGACTTCCTAGAAAAATAAAAATGCAGAATTTGAGAGAAAATAGTTGATACAAAATCTGATTCATAATATGCTGGATATCTTTTCTGCTCTGCTGTATTATACTAGTCAAAGTGAGCAAGTACTTTCTTAGGACCTTGCAGTAAATACAGCAGCCAACATAGTTAAGATAGAGTCCAGTATTCCTGTTCCCTGTCTAATTTTTGCTGTTCTTTAGCCTGGACAGGTTGCTTTAGACAAGATTCTTATCCTTTGTAGTCCGGTGAAAATTAGTTCTGACTTGTGTGGCTCCAATAATGCTCAGTTGGGTAGTCTTGTAATTCAGAAAATATAGGAAAGCTATTTCTAGGTCTGAAAATGCCTTCAGTACTTCAAAACTTTGTAGTAAATATGTAATTGCTTTCAGTAAGCATTTGTCAGTGCTTACATAGTAATGGATACATAAACTGTCTCTAAGAATTTTTGGAAGCTTTTGTTCAGATTAGAATTTGAAGACTGTAGATCCTAGACTCTCCATGTCTACTACATGGCTTCCTGAATTTTCCAAGACCCTGTTTTTTCTAATGAGCTGTATTTATATCTTATGGGCAACTTGGGAGAGAGGCCACAAGTATGTTTGTGACAATGATACTTAACTTCAGAAGAAAAGAAATTAAAAGGCACTTTGCGCACTGAAAATGTTGGCTGCAAAAAACTTTCTGATTAAAACTTCTTTCTTCTGTTGGTATTATTTAGTGTATGATGCATTGGCATCTCTTTTTTGCAAATCTTTTGTAATCCTTTATTGAAAATTGCTCATATTTCTGGCAGTTGATATTTGTATGCCCAGAGATTATTTGAAATGCAGTCCCATTTTGAGTCATTCTTGTGTTGTTCAGGTATGGAGTAAAATAGCTCTTAAGAGTTAAAATTGGAGGGCACAATTGTTATCCATCTTTTAGTCTCTCATATTATTGGAAACATGTTTCAATATGTTCAATATCATATCAAACTTCCCAATGTCTTAGCTGTCATAGCTTTTAATCTCAAAACCAGTGCTTTTCTAGATGGGCTGATTAGTGCAGTTTAGTCATCTGTCTCTAATTCAAAGTGTGGTAGTTTTCCTGTGCACAGCGCAACGTGGGAGCTGGAAGTCCTTAATCACCATCAATGTGCTTCTTTTTAGTGTTGCTGGCAGCAGTAATTCAAGCATTCAGGAAGAAATTCCCAGTAGGAATTCTTCCAGTAGGAGGTCACCCCTTGAGGCCCGATCTGTGGAGCTTGGATCTCAGCACTCGTCTGGACCCCGCTCTGCAGCGTCTTCCCGCTCATCTGCTTCCTCTAAAAAGAGAGGGAAAAAGGAACGTAAGTGCAACGCTTGGCTGTAGAGTATCCTTTTTTATGAAGGCTTTTCTTGTTAGGAAAATTACTGTCCTACATATCTGGAAACTGTAATCTAATACTGATAGAATGATTGATTCCTCCAGTGATTCCTTCTTAGATTCTTTTTGAGTTTTGGTATGCTCTGACCTTAAAATACAGTAATTTAAAGTTAAATAAGCAAGAGGTTGTTAACAGCATTGAAAAATTTCATTTCCTAAACCAGCCTTCTAATAAATCAGTTAATTTTAATATTTTGTGGGAACTATCCTTAGGTTCTGTACTAAGGAAATGCCAATAGGCTTCTGAGTTATGGTCATGTTTGTGAAGGTGACAGCAAATTTGCCTGAATGTTTTGTTTTTGGATCACAGTAAGTTTTCATCAGTGCACAAATTAATAAATACATTGGTTTCTGTGGTAACCTGTACATTACAAAAGCATGAAGAAATTTGAGGCTTGATGCACTCATAGTATATAAGCAATGAATAAAAAAAGCTAGGTCTTAAGCCAATAGAAACATGACAAAAGTAGGATTAGACATTCTAAAAAGAATTCTCTTCATATTTTTTCAAAACTCTTTACCTTTCCCCCAAAAAGCTAGGCTATATCCTGATTTTTAGTAGTAAAGAATTAAATATGTATTTTCCTTATTTAAATTGATAGTGTGCTGAAATGAAAGCTGAGTGACAGTTTTGGCAGTGAACACAATATACAGAAGAGAACTTCATTGCCAATTCTACATTTCTTGCTTGTTGGATCTATAGACTTCTAACTCAAAGGCTTCTTTAATTGGGGAAAAACTTCTCAATTCATTGTTTTGGGGCTTGTAAGTTATTCACATGTAGAACCAAACAAACTTTTGACACTGTTGTTGCTTCTTAGGATTGGACTCTTTCAATGGAAGTTCTCACCACTTTTCTGTGGAAGAAGATAAAATACTGTCTGAATTAGAGAGGGGATCCCAACAGGCTAAAAAATCCTTAACGAGTAGCAGAATTTCTAATAAGGAGCATGAGCAGAGCCCAGATACAGACAGCACGCTGGAAAACTTGTCTGGACACTCCCTGATGAGGTAACAGGAATGTTAGAAGACTTTATGCAAATTAATGATGCTTGGTAGTGTTACTGGCTGTGTCTTTGCATATGCAAAAGGAGAGTAACAGCAATGGTCAAATGTTAGTTGGCTGTGCATGCAGAAAATATTTTTTCCCTGTATTTTAAATATGAAACGTGGTATCCTGTCACGTTTAGTACCTTAAGCATTGAAATACAGTTTTTGTTTCCCTCTTCTAGAAAAGGTCTGTTAGAAATGCGTCAGGTTCTATTCCACCTGTGCAGTCGCCTTTCTTTTTTCAGTAGATACACAGACAGTTTTGGCTGTGCTTGTGTTCAGCTAATACTCACAAAGCCTATCCAGCTCTGTGAGTCGATGCCTTTTGAGAGATGAACCCATCCTTGGAAAAGAGTGTATTAAAAAAAGAAAGAAACATATCTTTTCTGTTGCAACCTCTTTTTGTCTAGCTAAAAATGCAGTTTTTCTGCTAATTGTCTAATGAAGGTGGTTGTGAAACACTCAGGTTTCACTGCACTTTTTTCTAAAAAGCATCAAATAATATGAGTGATGTCTCATTCTGTGTTGGTTTAGAGCAGTTCTGAGGTATTAGCTTCTTTTGGTGACTGTTGCTGACATCCAGGATTGGGTTTGAAAGGTCCTTTGACATCCTAAGATGTGCCAAGTATTTAAACAGCCACTGTTAATCCTCTTCAGCCTAATAAAATTGAAATAGTAAATTTAAGAAGCATCTGTATAATTTTCTCTGTTTAAAAAAGAAATGTATTTTCTCAAAAAGTGTTACCATAGTATCTTACAAATTGTTCAAATCAAATTTTGGTCTCCATTTCATTTTAGGAGAGAGGTCAAGACTCAGGGCAGTGGCTTATCACAATCAATTGCATCCATGTGCTGATAGTAAACTGTTCACTTTTTAAAATGTGCATACAGATGATTGTATCCTGACTTTCTCATGCCAGGCTCCTAACAGGAGGCACTGAAACTGTTTGTCTGGTCATGTAGAACATTAAGATAGTGTGTTATTAAAAAAAAAAA
>VZTT01074716.1:0-17889 GCA_013400855.1 Buphagus erythrorhynchus | reverse complement strand
TTTTTTTTTTTCTTCTTTGTCTGGGAAGCTCAAATTGCATCAAACCTGATGGGCTCCTGGAGTTCACAAAGAAGCTGGAAGGCCACATCCAGCAGAGAGGGGGACAGCTTCCATTCACACACCTCCGCCTCTTCCAAAACTGGCTGGACCAGGATGCAGAAACAGCGCAGGAGGCGCTGCGGCGTCTCAAAGCCGTGTGCAGCGTGGTCAACGACGCGTGGGACTCCTCCCAGGCCTTCGCTGACTACATCAGTGTCATGTGAGGGACACAGGAGCAGGAGGAAACCCATCAGCTTCTGACTTCACAGCACAGGTGGGGACTTCTTCCCCACTTCAACCAGTACAGAGTTGTTCTTTTCACTCTGCTGATCATTTGACAAAGGGGTGTGGCACTGCCATGACACACCAGACCACAACAGCTGGACCAACAGCTGTATTTCCAGGTGTCATCTTTTTGAGTATTATAGATGGGACGTACATCAAATGAGCTTCTGAACAAACAGTTGTTCATGTCACTGGGTGTTATGACAAATTTCATGTAGTTTCAGCTGATGTCTCACCAATAACCATCTCCAGTGTGGGAGAGACTCAAAAGCCATTGGGTTGTGCTCCTTGGCAACCAGGTCAAGGTGATCTTGTTTTTGACGAGGGATATTGGACAGGACATCCCTTCCAACTTCATCATTCTGTGGTCGGTGAAGTAAGAACTCCTCCCTCTGCTAAAGGGAGTAGAAAATAAAGTAATGAAGCCCTCAGGCTTGACCTTTTCCATTTGGAAAGTTGTACTTTATACTAAAAAGTTCTCTGTGTACCAAATTAGCTGGCTGTTTATTTGCAATCACACTGCCCTTTTCCAGTGTCTGCAGTCATTTTACAGGTTTTGAATAGTTTGTTATTTTGTAACATTTTTTAATAAAATTATAATTAAGACCCATAATGTACCAAAGTGAATTTTATTACTGTCATGTAATGTGTAAAACACTGCTATATCAGGGGATCCTGCCCATAACAAAGCAAGTGGTTTTAGAAATGGTATTACTGGAATAGAGCCTGATTTTCCTACTGTTTGCATGATCTTTAAGGCCAGATGTTCAACATACGCGCTAAAAATTTTTTCCCCCTGTACAAAATCCTCTTGTTCCCAAATAATTAGCAAGGTTCATATTTCACAGCAAAAATGGATCCTGCAAGTTTTGATCAGCAGCTGTAAGCCAGAGCTGTCAAAGAAAAAAACCTGACTGCACATCAAGTGCTATAAAACTCCTGGCTCAACTTAAAACTGAAGACAAAAGCTGTCTGAGTAGAAGGCACAGATAAGAAAGGCAAGAGAACCAGTGCTAAATCTGATCAAACATGCAAGATCCCATTATTCCCAGTTCCCAAGGGGCTGTTTTTCAGGCACACAATACAACAGCAGAGAAAAAGCCATGGACTCCTTGCTGCTGCAGCAGACTGAACACTGCCAAGGGCCTTCCAGACACTCCAGAGCCACCGTTCTGCTATCCCACAACCACCCAACAGTCCAGTATGCACAGCTGCCCACTGCCCCTTTCTTTGAAAGGGATCAAAGTGGGGCAGGCTGCTACAGAGCCTGCCCTTGCCCCCACAGGGGACAGTAACCTGTTAGGGAATCCCTCGCTGCTCCTCGTGGGAGTGATGATGGAAAGTGAAGGTGACAGCAGCGTCCCAGGCAGCCTTCAGCACAGAGTCCTGCAGGCCCCGCTTGTCCGCGCAGTGCTGCCACTGGGACAGGTCCGAGGTGCAGTCGGAGCCGTCGGGAGGGGGCCGCACCTGGTGCCCGTTCACACAGCGCCGACACTTGATCCTGCCACGAGGTCAGTGACAGATCAGCACAAGGTTCCTCTGCTCTTTCTGCCTATCGGCTGTTTAAAACTGCAGCCCAGTTACATTTGGATTAACTCCCCTGGAGCTGGATTTTCAGTTTCTGAATTACTACTGCATTTCATTTAAACACACAACTACCCTCTGGTGTGTGTGACAGGTAAGGAGTGAGTCACACATTTTGAAAACTTGGGGGCTCTGTTTCCAATGGCAGTCCCTCTTCATGTTTAACCATTTGAGAATGGTCCAGCAAGACCCTGAGGAAGGTCAGGAGGAGTTTCTCTTGAAAGGTGTGGGATGTTGCTTAAGACAGATCTCAAGTGATTGCTGTTAACACCTTATTAGTTGTATCAGGACTCCTAAATTCAAAGAGGACCCCATGCTCCAAAACACTCCATCCCGGCTCCCACCACAGCCACCAGGTTGTGCTCAGGCTGTTTTGGAGGTGCCCCACTGAGCTGTCACTTCAGAAGACAAAGAGCAGCAGCAGCCAGGCCAGCAAGGGCTGTTGCCATGCAGAATGGATACCTACATTGAGCTAAGCTTTGATACAGCTTAAAACTAATCCTCTTCACTTCTTGCCTGAATTAAGAGTCTTAATTTTCACAGTGAAGCATTTTTCCTGTGCTCCCTGTCCTCCTTCTGGTGGCTATAATACCACAGGTGTCTGGGCTGGGGGAGAAGGGCAGACAATGGAGAAGAGTATTCTTTTAATTGCCAGAACAGCCCTTGGGCTGGCTTCATGAATTCTTAGCCAATTGAGAAGCCCTAGTATGGAAGCAGTTCAGCATTTTTTCACCAGTTCACCAGAAGAGAGCAATGAGGAAGGACCAAGTTAGGCTCCACCAATTTGAACGGCTCTGATCAGGTTTTCTCTTTTCATTAGCTGCAGTCCCCAGAATAGGCAGCTACAAGATAGTTTGCTCAACTGCCCAGCCAGCACAGCTTTCCTAGACAACCAGAAGGCAGGACAGCAAGGAAGTGCTCATGTCTAATTGGTTAACAGCTTCAGAAGCAGAAACACTTGAGCTCACTCTCTGGACTTCCTCCTGCTGCCTGGGAGACCCCTGAATAACACAACCAAATTCTGCTATCCCAGCCATGAGTCATTCAGAATACTCACTTGTCATGGGTGTCACTGGTGGTGGTCTCATTCAACGTGAAGAGCTCCTTCAGCTCCCCAAGTGAGAAATGCCTTTCTACATCCTGCTCTTCATCCACCACGCAGCTGCTCAGGGCTTTCTTGTGGGTCTGGCGCTGGAATATCTTCTCCTCTATGGTCCCTGTCTACAGGCAAGTCAGAGATGAAGCACAGTTGGAACACTGGTGTTAAAGCAGCTCTAAATGGGGAAAGTGTCACAGATCAAATGGCACTAAGCTGCTGGGACCACTCAGTGCCTTGCCAGTACAGGTGACAGGCAAGTTTTAGTAGCTGCACTCCAACCACACGTGTTTGTTGCAGATCTAACCCAACTCTGCTCATCTTTCCCTGTGGCTGCAGGAGTGGATCCAGTGGAGATACAGATGAGGAAGAGGTGGAACTGCCATTCATGGCTAAAGCTCACACACTGCACCAGGTTGTGCTGACAAGAAGGAAGGGAAAGAAGCTAAGCAGCTACAGCTGTTCCCTGACAAAAAATCCTAACCACGATCTCCCCAAGAAGCAGCAATAAGGTCTAGCCCTGGGTGACACCAGCATCAGCACTATTTTCTGGTTCACCCACACACAGATCAATCACATCCTGCCTGAAGGGAGATGTCTGCTTCTAGAACAGATGTGCAGAAAGCCCAACATGCTGTATTTCTAAGGCAAAAATTTAAAAGCAAAATGTCTGCTTTGCAAACAAATGTAATACCAAGGAGGGGGTGATTAGTCATGACTTGCAGACTGATTTCCTATTTCTAAAAGCAAAGGAGCTCCCTGCTTCCAAGTGCAGCAAGGTCAGAGAAGATGGGCAAAGAATGTTTGTTTTCTCAAAGTAAAAATAATAATTGACCAAGGAACCTAAGCTTACATAAAAAATCCCAAACAAAACAAAAAACCACACACAAAACACCCATCCAACAACTTCCCCCCCACAACCAAAACAACCCCACAGTCTAAACTAATGAGAGGTGAACAAGGGCAGAGGAGACACTTCTAAGCAGTAATCACTACTGGCACTGCTGGACAAAGTGTTAGAGCAGCCTGAAAAGAGCAGTCTCCTTCATGGTTTTCCTCTACAGAGCAGCTATCTCATCTGCTCACTGGCAGCTCCATCCCAAAATGCTGCTGGTAATTCCAGGAATGTACTTGCTGTTTCTAAAGTACACGTACCCAACTAAAACAGACTGCAGCCTGACGGAAAAACAGCAACTTCTGCATCAGACACCCCATGAAATTAAAGAAGTCAGATGCCTAAATGACTTCAAAGGAACATCTTATCTGCAAAGTGACAGTTGTTTTTATTTCTCAGAAGCCAGCCACTGCTAGAAACCAAGGGCTGCAGTAATGACCCTCCAGCTAGAACCTTCACGGTTTTCCATGGCAACACATCTAAGGATAGGAAGCAACTAAGTTCCAATCAATTCTGGTCACCAACACGGAAGAGTTCTTTCCCTTCTGGCCCCAATCACTGCAGCTGCAGTCTGGGCTGGCACCCAGAGCCCCATGCTGAGGGGAGAGGAGTTTTCCTCACCGAGAGCAGTCGGTAGATGTAGCACATCTTCTTCTGGCCATCGCGCCACACGCGAGCCATGGCCTGCTCGTCGTTGGCCGGGTTCCAGTCAGGGTCGAACATCACCAGCCTGTTGGCCCCGATCAGGTTCAAACCACAGCCACCTGCTTTGCTGCTTAACATGAAGATGAACTCAGGGCTCTGCAAAAAGGCAGTCTTGGATCAGACTACAGAGGCAGCCATGCTTTTACTGACAGCACTCAGAGCTGCTCACACCTGGCAGGTTCTACTCACCGAGGGGCTGTTGAATCGCTCCACGATCTTGGCTCTCTTTTTAATGGACATGGTGCCGTCCAGCCGGACGTACAAATACCTGGAACATACAGAATTTACTGCAATTAGACTGCTGCCATCTTTAGAGCAACCTGCTTAAAAGAGAAAAATCTGTCACCATCAGCCTTGTAACAACAGAATGGGCTTTAGAAGTGTTAGCAGAGGACCAGAGATTTTCTGCTGAGTGACCCCAGCAGATAAAGCACAAGCTACATTAGTTCCAATTCAGAAACACCTGAGCTAGAAGACAGATCAGAAGTTCCTGCTGATACAAAGTGGAGAAATAGCCAGTTTTTTCACAGCATAAGCAACAAGTACAGTCCAGCAGGATTAAACCAGTGAAACCCAAAGACAAACCTTCTGCTCCTGCAGAGCTTTTCAAATAGATCCAGTGTCTGAGTGTAGTTGGACACTAAAACCACCTTGTCATTACTGGTGCTTTTGGTAACAGCAAGGATGTAATCCAAAACCAGCATCTTTCCTGGATGAAAAGGAAAGGAAGAAAAAGCTAGAGCAGAATTCCCAAATTCCAGACCCCGGAGGGGCAGTTGGTAAGATGTTAAATACAGTCTCATGGTTGCCTGTGTTAGGCAGCACGTCTGTACTGCTGAGTTCCACCATACCTGAAAGCTGGGGCTCCACAGATTTGGTGCTGTAGCCAGAAGGGAACAAGCCTAGGGCTCCCATAAATCCTTCTTCCTCTTCCACACACTTATCATAGATAAGAGCAGGATCTGGAGAACAAACAGCTCAGAGACCATGGAGTGCACAAGGGAGACCCAACAAAGCTCCACCAACAGTGCAAAACCCATGTGAACAACTCACGATTACAGAGTTTCTTCAAGGATGTGATGGAAGAGAGAGATGACACACTGATTTTGCCCTCCTTCAGCTCCTCCACTGGCTTGGCTTGCTTCAGGAAGTTCTTGTACAGCTCAGTCTGCAGAGGTGTCAGTCTGAAACATAACAAGAGCTCTGCAGTCCCAGTCTGCAGTCAAACAAAAGCCTGCTCTGTCTATGGAATGTTCCTTTCAGCTCAGTTTTTCTAGCTACAGCACAGATAGCCTAGAATTGCCCCCAGGGCTGCCAGTAGAATATTGCTATCTTCCAGAGCTGGAAGAGAAGCATGCAAAGACTGCACAGCCCAGGGCTCTGCTCTACACAGCTGCCCAGAGCTTACCAGCTGGCTGGCAGAACCACCAGTTGTGGGTTGTGGCTTCAAGAAGAAAAGCAACATATTGCCAATGGCTACAACATCATTCCTAGAGGGAAGCAGTCACTACAAGAATTGAAGCTTATTGCAATTTTTCAGTCCTTCCTGTTGCTTCCACTATTTCCCAGACACAGCAGATGCTTTTTGGTACCTGCAGCAGACCACCTGTTCAATCTTCACTGGCAGGTATTTGGACAGGATGTCTGAAGTTCTTCGAATTAAACACCTGCAGGGAGAGAAATTAATATCAGATGCTTGGATGATTCTTGGACCACTTCTACTGATAAAACTCTGTTTTATCACTATTATTCCTCAGGTGGTCAACAGACAGTCCCTTTGATATTTTCTCTCAAAAAGTCTGTGACAGTCCAACACATGGCTGAGGCCAGACACCCACAATCCACATGAAGCCGTATTACAGAGCCCCATAGAATTCATTGTTTTGCAAGGCTTCCATGTGGTTCATGAGATTTGGAGGGATTAGACATGATTCTACCTACACAGAGAGAGCTCAGTCACAAGAGAAACTCTGCTCTTCCTCAAACTACCAAAAGCATTTGCAATTTGAGCTGCAACAGACCAGCAGCATGGACAGCAAACAAGTACAAGGATCGACCACCGCAAACTGTGTGTATAACCCAAAATGCAGGCAGGCAACTCCCCATTTAATAACTCAGTAGCCACCTTCACCCACAATGGGCTCATGGCCTGGCCCAAGATTCCAGCAAAGGACATATCCTTTGGCCTCTGGAAATGCCCCATGGAGCAGTTTTGCCACACTTCAGAAAGGTGGAATGGACTACAAAAAGTGCTGAGCTGAGCAACCAGAGTAAGAGGCTCAGAAACCCAGTTCTGCCAGGAAGCATCAAAAATATGTCACAAAACCTAGAGAAGAAAGACAGCAGGGATATATGACAACCCCAAAAATCAGTCAAAGGCTGGTAAATAAAGGAATAATCTGGTCTCCGAACCCATAAGCAGCAGGATGAAAAGTAATAGGCTTAAACTGCAGCAAGGAAGATTTATGTTGCACATTAAGAGCATTTTCTAACTGCAAAGACAGCGGTGCCCTGGAAAAGGTGTCCTAGGAAAACTGCAAGGTCTTCAGTGCTGGGTGGGGGTTAAGAGATTGTCTAGGTCTAACACCTTCTACCTTAGGACAGTAAGACTGATTAGATGCCTTCTCCAGGGCCCTTCCAGCCTTACCTCTATGATTCCATATGTCTTTGCATCACTGTCCCATTTGCAATTCCTACCAAATTCAACAGACTCATCTGTTACTACTTTTGTGGCTTGTCTTCCCTATTTGTGTACGATGAATGTTGAACAATAAAAGGATAGGACACAGACTTCAAGAGAGCGAGGCACAGGCATTCCTGAACTCACTTTTACATCCATTTTTCATCAACTATAAACAGAAAAAAATGCACCTCGAGAAGGAATAAGCTTTTCTCCTCCCAACCTTTCCTTTTTCTTAGGCTTCTGCAAGCTGATCTGAGTCAAGGTCAGGACTATCTCTATGGAGTGACTCTACTTAGTGCACAATTTAATTTACCATGACTGAACTGCAGGATTGTATTTGTGATGGCTGCAAAAGATGAGACTAAAAAAAAAAACCAACCAACCAAAAGCCACCAAACAACAAACAAACAAAAAATCAGAAAAAACCTGAAGACACCAGCAATGCTGAAATTTCAAGTCTTTTCTAGAAAGTTCTTAAAGAGAGCCAAGCAATTACCAGAACATGTGGATAAATTGATTGTATTCATGAAGATAAAACTGGTTTAAACAAGTATCACAAATCAGCTAAAGATAAATAAGACAGCATTTCACATCACAGAGGTGCTTCTTGAGGATAAGAAGTCCCATCTCTGACACTTGTAGTCTGTCCTATCAGCCCTACAGAGCCAACAAAACTGTGGAAGTGTGAGCTGGACTCCTCTGTGACTTGGGCAATTAATAGCAGAATTGAGAGATATTCCTTATACTCCTGCTCCTCAACATCTGGGCCAGATGGAGCTCAAGTCTGATCCAGCCCACATTTGTAGCTAACATAAATAAGAGGATGCTGCCTGATTATTCTTGTCCCAGGAGAAAACAGAAACATAGGAGTCAAATAATAATTCAGTACCTGAGAGTACTGCTTGGGGGTGACTGCAGCTGAGTGTGCCATGTCAGTTCCATTCATCAGACTAAAGCTCCATGCTACGTGGATTTCTTAGGCAATAAATATTTCCACAATCACTTGCTCAATAGACATAACAGGCAAGAGAATTCATTACAGCTACAACCGTAATTTGGAAAGATAGCAGAGCTTATGCAAAGGGCTTATGCAAAAGCTCTGCAAAGAGAAGAGGGATGAAGTTCACCTGTTCACAATACTGATCAGCTCTTTAAGCCTCTCTTCTCCCTTGTGTCGCTCAGCTTCACTTGCATCTGCATCTCTTCCTTTCAAGATGGGCAGTTCAAAATGTCTTTTAAATTCCTGTGCAGTTCCTGTATAAAACAGAAGTGAAAAGGTGACAACTACTACCAAAGAACCTTTGATCAGGTTCCCACAGCCCCAGTACCTCACCCCAAACACTGAGCCCAGCAGACACAAACTCTCATCCCATCCATAAGATTGGTATTTTTTCCAGCCAAGAAAGACTCACACAAGGCAGACAAGTCAGTACAACAGATAATAATTTTGTACTCCAACAACAGTACAAAGTCAAAGGTCATAGAATTTTACTTAAACAGTCATGCACATACTGCTTTTGCTCACATTCCAGTTATACTTTTATTCCCAGATTCTGTCCTTGCAAACAACAGCACAGGCATTATCTGTGCCTACTCCAAAATTATCTGTAATCAGTTGCTTATTACTGGCCACAGGCTGAAAGTGGGAAAAATGCCTACTGAGTGCATGCAGCTTTGCTGCAGTAGTTACACCATTAACCTCATCTCAGAGAGAACGAACTGCAAGTACAGGGAGAGTAATCTTGCCCAAAGTACAGGTCAAGGGGGGCAGGTGAAATCCCATCAGCTCCCTATAATAACTACCCAAAATTGAAGCACACGGAAAAAGTAGATGTGGAACATCTACCATCCTGTTCCATCCTTTCCTTGGGAACTCCTGGGGGCAAAACAGCTGAATAGAAAAAGACACAGCCCAAATTGTGCTTGCAAGACTAAGAATCTGATGAATTGTGTTTAACTAGAGTTGTACACGCACTAGAATTAATGAGAAGCTTCTTGGACTGGATGCCCAAGAACCTGAGAAAATCATGGCTGATGAAAAAATAAATCATTTACAGTAGCACTCAGTTTCACAGATTAATTTTACCTTAACTGATCCCCCTTCCAAAATACCTTAGACTGGTGTACTTTGCATTAGAATCTTGTTGAAACAGAGCTCAGATGATACATAGCCTCTAGAGTAGGGCACCCTGACCTAGGCCTTCTGGATACAAACTGAAAGAGGATAAGTCTCATAGAATCACAGAATGGTTTGACATGGAAAAGATCTTAAGGGATCATCTAGTTACAAGCCCCTGGCATGATTTTGCACCAACGTCTCAGCTGTTGCCTCTGCTGGCATTGAGTGAATCCTGGTCAGCACCTTCCCCTCCCTCCCATCTCCCACACATTCATCTCTTACCCAGGATGCCCGAATTGACAAAGTGCACCAGACTGAAGTACTCCAGCAGGTCATTTTGAATAGGAGTGCCTGAGATAAGGACTCGTCGAGGTGTTTTTAAGCTGTTGAGAGCCTGATAAGTTTGGTTTTCAGAGTTCTTCAGTCTATGGCCCTGTAAAAAAACAGAGAAAAGGAATAAGGCTGATAAATCCACTGGTCCTGTTAGGAAGCAGCCTGGAGAGCCACATCAGCACTCATAAAAGGCATCTCACCACTTTTCCCATTCCTGGTAATGGAATAAGTATTGCAACAGACTTGTTTCAAAGACAAGGATCTAGTGAAAAACCTGAAGCCATTATGTGAGGAAAAAAGACATTACAAGCTTCCCAGACCAGAAATATCTGAGCTCCACCCAGGCAAGAAAGACTATCATGAAATAACAACCATCACACAATATTACTCTAAGAACTGTTTCCTGTTCTAAGATGGGAATGTTTTCAGCTATGAACACAAGCACTGAACTCTGGACCAGTAAAATTGCTTCACTCAAGGTCAAGATCACAAGCCACTCAGACCATATATTCAGAGGATTGCTTTGCACCCTAATAAAAAGTGGTTCTTCACCTCTTACAGGGGTAATTCTGAATAGAGGCCCTATTTCTCATGCCTGGGAAAAGCAACTTTATTACCATCTGACTGCTGGGTAGGACAAAGCACAAGATAAGATGTTTTTCATGAGTGCCAGACTGCAACAGAGGTGAGTATTTATTGGGAACATACAGAAGCCACAAGGCCAAGGACATGGGTTCCCAGACTCCCTAGGCGCTGGCCCCCTTCCAGGGGTACTGAGAGGTGTAGGCAGTCATGGACTCATAGATAAAAGGTTTATGGGAGCTACACTCCTAAGGACACTCACTCTTTTTAAGCCACTCTTGGCACTGTTCTGGCAAATACAAAGCCAAGCCACTGGGTGGCACCCCTATTTAATAAATTCCTTCTACCCAGAAGCAGATGACACCTCAACCCCTGCCAGGCCTCAGCCTGATCTTTTCAAGGAGGCAGAGGACACTTGTTTTATTTTGTTCTTCAAAGCATCTGTAGCTCTCACTATCTATAACCACAAATAGGGAATGGCAAGTGAAAAAACAACTCAATTTCAGCCATGTGAAAGCCGAGCTTGACACACACCAGTGCATTAAAACCAGTAAGCCACTTGGCATTACCAACAGAGACAGGCATGGACCTCCCTTCTGGTATATATTTCACATGAAGAGGGCCTTAGTAGGGATGGATCAGGGACCTACAAGTGGGTGCAGTTACCACCAACTGGATTTTCTTCACATCTTGGCTCATGAAGACACCCTTCCTGTTCAGGCTCATACAGTATGGTTGATCTTACTTAGAGTCTCTGAAACACCAGAATGGGTGTTGTCCACAGCTATGTCTTGTACCCCATTGTCCACTCTCCTTTTAAGAAAGCAGATCCAGTTTCACCCAGATGCTGAGGAAACACCAGGAATGGATACCCCTTAAAGGTGCCCCCATACCTCATCACATATGACCAGCCCAACACTGCCCTTCTGCAGCACGTCGGCGTGCAGTCGGAAAGTCTCGTAGGAGATAATCAGGATGGGTGAAGGCACTCGCAGGCCACGCTGGTTCATAAAGCCAACTGCAGATGGGAAGGAAGAAAAGGAAAAGAAAGGAAAAAAAATCGGATGAGAAAAACGAATAGAAAACAGGTGAAATGGTCAAAACATTTGCCTTAAAAAATTATGAAAACCCTTCCACCCATATATACACATTTTCCTTTCCCCACAACTGTTCCCACTTCCGTGTCCTTTCTGCCTCCTTTGCTCCCTTCTGGCTGGAGCAAAATAAGAGCATTGGGACTACCCTAACACCTGACTAGATTTGCATTATGGCAAAAGATCAACTATTACCAAACATGCAAGAGTCAGATCTAAACATGTTAGTGGAAAGACAGCCACCAGTGTGCAGAGATCCAGTGACTGCTCAGAGATGTTCACATGAGCTGCTGCAGCCTTCTTCCAATGCAAGACTTTGACCCCAACCAGCCGAACGCCCAGAATGCAAACACTTCTGTACCTAGTTTACGGTCAATCTCTTCCTTGGAGCCTCCATCAATGGCCAGTGGCTGGATCCTTCCCCCCAGCCATTTTTCTACTTCATTGTACCAGTTTCTCACCAGGCTGGAGGGAGACACCACCACGGCTTTCTCGATTTCGGGCTTGCAGTCTGGGCTTTGCCGGAGAAGTGTCCACATGAGTGTGATGCACTGGAGAGTTTTGCCCAGCCCCATTTCATCTGCCATGATACAGCCGTGGCTCCCAGGGATCCGCCGGCTCGTCACACAGTCCCAGAGGAATTTCACCCCCTGCCAAAAAATTGTTCTCTCAGAGCACAATGAGGACATCAGCAGAGTGACAACTCCATTACCACAATGCACAGGACTGATAGCACAACAAACAGATCTGTGTATCACACACATCCCTGGGGACATGCAGTGCTCTAATGAGACAGGAAAATCACCCAAGGCACAGCTAAAATGCTGCCACATCTGGAGTGAAACTGCATTACTGGTGCCAACATGTACCTCACAACATGCACAAAATCTTGCTACATTTCACTTGTACAATTCTAACCAGCTTCCTAACATGAATTCCCAGAAATTTCCACCCTTAGCTGCATTAGACAGGGCCTAGCCATGAACTAACATGCATCAATTACTTCAAAGAGGTTTATCATCTTAACACCACCAAATCAGGTAATTTTAAAGAATCAGAGTGGGTAGAGTTGTTTCTGCTGCCCAAATAATTCCCAGAACACCATCATCAGCCCTCATCATTTCTGCCTAGAAGCAGTGACTCACCTGGGGGCTCAAGGTCCAAAGCAGATTTAGCTTTAAAGACACAGGGCTGAGGTTATAACCCACGTCACATGGTGGGAGAAGAGCTCAGCCCTGCATTAGGCTCAGACACATCACTGAGACAGATAAAAAAAGGGAGGGGAGTGAAGAGACAAACTTCAAAATGTTCCTGTACCATGTGTTGATAAGAAAGTCAAAGAAAACCAGGGCATTGTGCTGGGAACGTACAAGCTAAACACACCTGGAAGGATTCATCCTCTCTACTCCACTACTTAGGACTTCAAGACAGAGCACCTTGACCTGCACTTTCAAGTCTTTTTCTTTCTTTCTTAGGCTTTTAGTAACAGGCTAATGGAATTTATTTAAGCCAGTTGTACAATTATGAAGTACATTACTGGCTATAAGACTGCATTTTGCTGCAGAACTAGCACTTAGGCAAAAGTCACAAGGAAGTTGGAGCAGAGCTGTACAACTATGTAGGAGCATCAGCTGAATAAAGCAGCATAGGAATCTTAGCAGGTAGAGACTTATCAGCCTAGAGCAGAAACTGCTTTATCATCAACATCTACTTGCCAAAAAACAGTGTACCTAGGACACCAACATAACTTTGATTTCTTGACAAAAGCATCAGCAAGCAGCAGCTCACCCAAAACCAAAGTGCCTCCAGCTATGTAGCCAGAGATGCACACTACACTGGGTCACAGGAAAACTTACTTCTCTCTGATGAGGTCGTAAAATACGGCTGAGGACAGGATCCACCACAACATGGACAGGTACCTTGTCCCTGCAGGAGGAAGTCAAGGAAGAAGAGAGTGTGATAAGGAATTTGGCACATGTTTAGGTTTAAATCTCATTGCTATATTGAGGACTTCCTTTGGCACAGGGGAAAGAACTTCAAATAAGAAAGAGAAAAATGGATTAATTCAGCTTTGAGAATGAAGTTAGAGACCTACCCACAGTCTCAAACATCAGTGAAACCAAGTATGTGGGCTGTGGTAAAACAAGGGCAGAATGTGGTTCAGAGACACAGTTAAAAAGCCAGTATTGTTTTTCTTGTTTCTGTTACAATATTGTAACTAAATTTCAGGAGAGAGAAACTCCTCCCTCTGTCCATGAAGATCCAGTTGACATTTAAGTTATAATAATA
Source organism: Buphagus erythrorhynchus (assembly GCA_013400855.1). Classification (NCBI taxonomy): domain Eukaryota; kingdom Metazoa; phylum Chordata; class Aves; order Passeriformes; family Sturnidae; genus Buphagus; species Buphagus erythrorhynchus. Next base: position 4,185 of record VZTT01074716.1, on the reverse strand, counting down.
GCACAAAAGAAACTACTTCAGAATAAAAACCAGTAGGCAGCCTAACATTTGACAGTCATCTCCCTTTGTCTGTCCTTGTATGCTGATGTTTCCTGACGACTAAGCCATGAGATTTTTCTAAGCAATTTTTTCATGCGTGTATGCTCACTCCCTGCAACAGGTTTAAATTTTTGATGCATGAGAGACAGAACAGTCAGTGAAAGAACAGAAACAATCCAGCATGGGTACATTCCTTCTTCAATTGTAACCATACCTGAACCAATCCAGGCAGAATACTTGGAATCCAACTCCCCTTGACGTTTAGACCCCAGCTCAAACATATTTGGGAGAAAAGCACATAAACCTACACCCAGAAAGAGGTCAGAGCTGCAGCCTCCATGCCAGGTGATGACTCACCTGTCTATTTTCAGCTGGTCATGGGCACTCAGCACAGGGGGCTCATACAGAACCAGAGCTCCTTCCTCAAACGGGTCATGGAGAGGACCCCTCAGTCCTGCTCGTTTGACACCCAGCGAACGCAAGCCCAGGGGCCCTGGAAGCAAACAAAGGCACAGCTCAAACAACAACATCTTCCTGGAAGCAAGCAGAGCCTCACAGCAGAGTCTGATTACACCTAAGAACAGTGAATTAATTGGGTGCTGGAGTGGAGGTGCACACACAGCTGGTGCAGACAGCAAACTAAGCAGGGCTGTTGTTTGGCAGCGTTCTGGCAGCACACAGTGGGAAGCTCTGCAGCAGGAAAAAACAGAATGAAGGAACAGAGGCAAAGATGGAGCAATGGCACTGCTCACCCAAGGCAGTTGTTCTAGTTTTTTGAAAGCCAAAGAGGGCTCCAGAATGTACATCTCAACAAATACACTCTTGCATATAGAATATGCTGGGTGAAATCCTCTTTTGGGGTCACCTAACCCAGACTTAGCCAGAGCTGTATCTTTGATGCAAGGTCAGGAATTGATCTTTAACTTTTAATTGATCTTTTAGTGAGGAAGCTCTACAGCACCACAGCCAGCATCATATTGTCACTATTCGTTCTGGGGTATTATTTTCTCTCTGCTGAGCAATAGTAGATGTTAGGCCTTGGAGCCAGTTGCTGTGAAAAGCAGAAACCAAGCATGAGTCCCTTTTCCTAGTACTGTATCTTGATATCACAGTTTTGAAATGGAGATGAATGCAAGAACACACAAAAAAAAAAACCCCTTTTCTATCAAAATTCAGGCTACTGTGCTCCCAGGATTGATTTTGCTTGAAAAATATTCTACCAGTCTATTTGTCCACTGTTTACTAAAGCTCCTTGCAAAACAGGAGTGTATCACAAGCTAAGGCAGCAATGCACAGACAACAAGAAAGCAACCACAAGAAACAGCCACTTCTCCCAATTAAGAGAGCAAGGTAACAGCCACAGAAAGCAGCTTTGCAAGTTACAGTTCTGTTTGAGTCTCCTGACAAATCTGCTTCTCCAGAAGCAAGCTTTGCCAAACTCTTTAGGGGCTTGTCATTCCATATTCAGTGGCTGCTTACAGACATTTTTATAACTAAAGTTTGAGTGAAGATGGTTGATCTGCATTAGAGTTCTGCAACTGGAGGGTGAAGGGGAAGCAGGGGACATGAACAGGCCCATTTGTTTCTGAGATCTTATGTTTCACTGATTCAAACCAGCTGAGGCTTTGAACTTCAAAACAATCTCATTTTGAATATCACCTTGAGGCTCAACACACCAAGCCAAGTAGAAATAAAACTGGCACATACAAATCTTTTTCACCTCAGCCTTCTGTCTGTTAGCATCATTATTTAAATGATAAACCTTAGTGGCTTGGAATTCATTTTGCTTTTGTATTTGTGATATGGTGTAAAATCTCCTGGCACTACATCAAATGCATAGCAGTAAGACTATAAAATCCAATTCTGAAATGTAGGATTATCCAAACTAAACACTAGTAAGAAATATGAAGACTTTGCTAATATGCCAGTATTTTTCTTTCAAAATTAAGTCAGGATTTCTGGAACATATGCATCAGTGCAAAAAATAACAATAATCCCTACAGATATATTTGACAGGCCTAAGCATCATCTGTTTTACCCTCGTCAGCCAACACAGACAATCCTTAAACCTCCTCATCTTACCTTTATAATTTGGAATGGGGACTTTGAAGGGTTTGGATAAAATACTGCGGATAAAAGCCTCCTAGGAATGCAAAAAGAAAACACATTTCAGAAGTCTGAAATCAGAGATTGCTCAAGAAAGCAAGTCCAGGACATTTTTTGAGAACTCAGTTTTGCCAAGTACTCAGAGTCCCTCTATTTAATCTACTCAAGCTTCAACTCCAACTACTTTCAAGACTATCCAAAAGGAAGAAAGTAACAATTCAGCACAATTTCCTCTACCACTTCTGCTTTTCAAAACTATTTTCCTTTGGGTTTTCTAATACATGAAATTGATTTTTCATAGCTCCCATCTTCCTAAATCCACTGCCTTTATTCACTTCTTTAAAGGCTATTGCTTCCCCCTGCCTTGGTAACTCAGTCAGGAAACTCATTTCCTGTAAAGAAGCTGGGTTACCACTGCAGGAACATCCATGCTGGATCAGCAAGCACTCAGCTAGTCCAACATCTGGTCTCCAGCAGTGGAAGCCCAGAGAGAACTGGGCAGGCAGACAGTATTTGACCCACCTGGGTGGAAAGCAACTCACATCTCTGGGTACTGTCCTTCACCTGGGCCTTACAGAACTCCCTCATTCAGGATTTCCACTACAGCAAGTTCCTCCACCACAGCTCCTTCAAGATTAAAGGGCTGGAGCTGACAAAAAGCCTCTCCAAAAGACTCTGTGTCTGCATGGCACCTCCATAACACCTCAGTTTAAATGGAGGCACTTGGACTTCCTTGCTGAGCGAGCTGTGGGTGTACCAGCAGCAACCCCACTCACGTGCTGACTGCTGTCCAGGCAGTGGGGTCTGTTGGTCAGCTGAGCCAAGGGTTTGCGGAAAGGCGACCTGTAGCATTCTCCACTCTCCACCTCACCAGCTGCCTTCTGCCTCTTCCGGCTCTGGAAAACAGAACCAAACAACTCAGGGGCAGCTGGGGAGAACAGAAGATGCTCTGCAGTCACACTCAGTAAGCACCAAAGCACACAGACCATCGCCCAGGCAGCCGAGCAGCTCTGAGTACACACAGCCATCACCCACCCTCGCTGCCATAGGACTCACACAGCAAGGTCACTGCACCCTAAAGTTTAATTCACGTGAAGCTTAAAACATTCTCCTAGTTAAGAAAATAACTACCACTTTCTAGCCTGTAAAAGCTAAGATTTGTCCTCTCCCGCCACTCAAAAGAAAAAAGCAGAATTAAGAAAAGGAAGGGTCAGTAGCATGGAACAAACTACATCAAAGTCCCCAGAGGCTCCACGGCACCTGGTGTTATGCAGGTGAAAGGCCTCACACTGAACCCTACATTTCAAACACTTAGAAAAGCATGAAAATAAATAGGTTATTGATCTGTTTCCTGATTTAACACAGTCCTCTTCAGCGTGAGGCATGGTTTCAACCATCTGCTGGCACAGAAAACTGGATTTGACACAGAAAACATTACATGAGAGTCTTTAACCTGTACGACATAGAACATAACTGTAAATTAGGATTTGGGCTGGCACTCGTGAATAGCTAAATGAAGTCTTTACTATCTCTTACAGATAACCGGCAACACTGATCCTCCCGTGTCCTGTTCCAAAAACACATAACATTCTGTCTTAAACAGCCTATTCCTAGCTACCTAGTCACCATTCCTTTCACAAAGCACTCGAAGCTCTCACAGGGATAAGTTTTTCCATAACCACGAAGCACCATCTGTGCAATGAAGCTCTCCCACCAACCACATGCCGAACACAAAGTTTCACAGCAGCACAAACCGGGGNGGAGGCTCAGGCACCGGCGAGCGACTGGTATTCAGCGCCCATGGCTGCGGGCTCACACGGGGCCGAGAACACGGGGCCAGGTCCCGGGGCCCCTCGCTCACCGTCGGGGGCTGCCAGTCCTCCTCCTCCTCCTCTTCCTCATCTTCATCGCCCGCCTTCCTCTTGGCCAGCTGGCTGGGGGCCAGGCTCCTCCTCTGGAAGAGAGGCACAACACACGCAGTGAGGGGCCGGGAGGTTCCTGGCCCAGGCCCAGGTTCCGGTTCGGTTCGGTTCGGTTCCC